>VXAL01007721.1:0-32514 GCA_013399475.1 Chauna torquata | reverse complement strand
CCGCGGGCTGCGGCTTAGGACACGAAGTGGCCCTGCAGCTGCTGCAGCAGCTCCGGCGTGAGCAGCACCCGCTGCGCCTGGCCGTGCCCGGGCGGGCAGGGGACGGTCACCTTGCCGAAGTACGCCATGCCCTCCTCCTCCTCCTTCTTGGCCTGCAAGAGCGGAGCGGCCGTCAGGGCGGCGCCGAGCCCCCGGTGCTGCGGCCAGGGCCGGCCCCCGGCCCGCAGCCAGCCCGACGCCAGCGGAGGAGCCGGGGAGGGGGGGGTCCTGACCCGCCCGTGCCGAGGGCAGCCCTCACCTTCAGGAAGGAGGAGGAAGGGAAGACGCCGAAGTCGGTGGGGACGCTGGCGCCCGGGTGCTGCTGAATCATCTCCCTCATCGCGTCGTCCTGCGGGGAGAGCGTGACCGTGTCCCCCCCGAACCGCCCCGCGCCGCTGCAGCCGGGGGTGCCGCAGGGCGCGCCGAGGGGAGACGTGGCCGCTCGTTTCTCCCATGGGGCGCAGGGGGCTGTGCCCTGCAGGCCCCCCCAGCCCGCACCGGCCCCTTGCCCCAGCAGCGGCTGGGACTTGCCTTACCCGCAGCACGTCGATGCTGTTCTTCAGGGACCACAGGCGGGCCGTCTGCTCCAGCAGCCGCGCTGCTGCGCCCCTTCCTGCAAAGGCAGGGGGTGAGGAACGCGCTTCCCCTGCGGGGCAGCAGGGCCCGCCTCGCCCAGCCCGGAGCTCTGTGGCTGGGCGCACGGCAGCACTGCCCAGCACCGGCTCGGCCAGCCCGGCTTCTTTGCTACCAGAGGTTTCGGGGGGATGAGAGGCTCCAGGCTCAACCTGCAGCGCCCTGGGGAGGAAGCTGAGCCACGCTGACGCCAGGAAACAGCTTCAGCCTCCTGCCCACCCAGCCGGAGCCACGCCGTCCCCAGACGCTGTCCCCAAACGCAAGACAAGGCTGCGCAGGGGAAGCCTGGCCAGCACGAGTGCCCCAGTCCGGATCCCTCGGAGGCAGGGATACGCGGGCAGGCGGAGCTGTGCCCCGCAGCACCCCCTGCTGCTGGATGCCGGCTGGATGGCCGGGAGGAGCCGGTCCCACCGGGGCGCAGGGAAGACGCAGAGGTCGCTCCCAGTGCTCGGGCCAAGCCCCCCGCGACCTGCAGTTGCCTGTGACTGCTCTGCCCCGGAAGCCTCAGCCCCGGCGTTTGCGCAGGACCTACCTGACTTGGTCTGCTTCATGTCCACCACCTTGGCGTTGGCGCTCATATGGTAGAGGGCTTCCAGGAGCTGGCTGGTCTTGCGATAAAGACTGACCGTGGCCAGGCCTTCTCCCTGTTTGCTCTTGGCGACGGAGACCTTAGCTACCTTCAAAGGTTTCAGGCCAGCCAGCTCCATCTTCATCTGGGCTCCCTAGAACCAATGGGAAAAGGTGGTCAGGGGCAGGTTGTTTATTTGGGAGCAGAGCAGAGCAAATGAGGTGTAAAGGCAATGAAAAGGAGGCCAAAACAAACAAACAAAAGGCCTAAAGTTACAGGCAGAAACAACAGCAGGTGGGTCTTCCAAGGGTGGGAGCACGGGTGCCTACGGCACGGTGGTACCCCAAACGCACAGGACAGCGGGGGGCCGCCCCCGCCCGACTCACCGCTCCCCGTCACTGAGCATCCGCCAGCCTCGGCGTGGGGGAGACAGATCGGCACCTCGGCACTCACCGAGCGGTACCCCAACAGAGGCCACGTACGTGACTCGTTAGATTTAAGAGCTATAATTAACAGCTTCACAGTTATGCATAATAATCTGCATAATTATATGTCTGTGAATTAATACTAGTGGAACATTGTTTAGTTAATTAATTATTTGCTGCTTTGCCAATGTCCTCACAGTGTGTTCATCAACCAACAAAGGACTTGATCAGGCTGTATCAGCCAGCGCCCGGACCTCTGCTCTGACGGGGGCTGGGGCCGGGCAGCGACGCGACACCAGCACCCAGCGCTGCCAGCCCAGCACAGGAGCGGGGACGGTGCCCCCGCGTCCTGCCTGCGGTCCTCGCGGGGCTCACCCCGTAAAGCGGTGTCCACTGTTTCTTTCCCAAGGGAACCCACCCCGTGAAGGGCAGAGCTGCTCCACGGCGCTGGAGGGAGCCCGTCGCTGCCGTCCGTGCCAGCAGGCCGGCAGTGGGGTGCCCTGCAGCCCGGTGCCCTGCATCCCGCTCCTCCTGAGCCTCCGGACCGCAGCAGCCTCATCCTCCCGCTCGCCTCCTGCCTGGCCCCTGACGTCCGGCGCACCCGGGCCGGGCAGGCGGGGAGCCTCCGCGCCCAGCTCCGTGCTGCAGGACGAGGCGCTGCCCCACACCTCACCTTGAGCCGGTTGTTCTCGTTCTTGAGGTGCTTGATGGAGAGCTGCAGGGCTTCAATTTGCTGGAGAAGAAGAGGCGAGTCCTTCACCTGCACTGGCCCTGAGCCGCCTCCCGCCGCCTGGCCGGCACCCACACCTGCGGACGGGCACAGACGGCGGCAGTGTCAGCGACCGCGATGCCCCGGCCCACGCGACCCTGGGACAGGACGGCTGTGGTGGGCACCAGGCATGCAGACCAGGCTCGGCACCGGGACACGTGGCCACAGCATCGGGCGAGCAGTGGCAAGGTCCGCTGGCGCATGCCCAGGCACCCAGCGTCCAGCACAAGCATCCAGCTCAGACGCAAAAGGCCGAAACACCAGCTGGGCCGGGCAGCGTCACACACCCACGCTCCTCCGCAGCCCCAGAACCGGGCACCCCTGTTGCCCGTTTCCCAAAGACACGGGGTTCTCCCCAGCATCGGCACTCCAGGGACCCCTCTCTGCATTGCTGGAGCCCCGCCAGTCTGCACCCGTAGCAGTTTCACGCTCGTCCCTCTTCCCGGGCTCTCAGTGCACCGGATGCCGCCCCCCAGCCCCCCAGCCCGCGTGGCACCTGAGCCACGAGCCGTCCTGGCGCAGGAGCTGCCGGCCTTCCCCTCCCAGGCCAGCCCTGCCCCGGGCCATGCTTGGGTGCCCGTGGGACACCAGTCCCCCCCATGCACGTCTGGGGCTGGGGAGCACAGCATGCTGGGGCGCAGGACCGTACCTCTCTGCTGTTCCTCTGCAGCACAAGGAGAGGAGGCAGAGGAAAGACAAGAAGCAGAATTAAGCCAAGGATCAGGTTCGAGAGGAGCCGTGACCAGAGGAGCTCTGGTCCCCCATGGCCGCGTCCTGTGCCGACCCCTGCCCCTCGCTCAGGGAGCAGAGACCCTGGCCGGGGCAGCGGGACTCCGTGCACCGCTGCCGCAGGATCTGGCCAGGACCCTGCAAGCCCTGACCGCGGGCTGTGAGCGATCTGAGCGAGATGTGCGTGCACCCACAACTGCCACCTCTTGCTGGGGTCTGAAGAGATGCTGATCCACGCTGATCTGCCCCAAGACGCTGAGCCTGAGCCTCCCAGCCCAGGGGCGGAGGAGCAGATCCATCCCCGCTGCCTCCGGGATGCAGGCCAGCGAGTCAGGGCCCCTCAGGCTTTGCTCCACGTCCCCAGCGGAACCCAGACCACGCTGGCGGCACCTTCAGGGTGCCCGGAGAGCCAGAGCTCGCAGCCACAGTGACTCAGGGAGAGGCTGCAGCTCCACGGGGGCCAGGAGCTGCCGCGCCCAGGATCTGGGCTGCACCCTCCCAGGGCATTTCGGGGGCAGGAGTATACCCAAGGTGGGTGACATCTGCTTCTTGGCAAACCGACAGCGTTTGTGGTGCAGCCAGAGCAAGCCTGAGAGCTGACTTGCCCGCCTTGTGCAGAGGTGTTACCCAAGCCCAGATCGGGCCGCAAGGGCCAGGACTCTGGACCCACCAGACCACTGCCACGCAGGTGCCAGAGGGACAGGCTGCGCCACAGCCTCCCCGCTCACAGTCCTAAAGGACACCCGAGCTCGCAGTTCAGAAGGCCACGCACTGTGCTACAGCCAGAGCTCCTGACAAAGAAGCCAGCAGAGTTCCATCACCCCCCACCCCTGCTTTGCCCTTCTACTCGCCCCCAGGCAATTTTCATAGGATGTTCCTCCAAATGCAGTGACGCAGAAGGTGTTAACACCCCTGCTAGCCAGCATGAGGAACCACAACCTCGGCAAGCACCCGTCCCTCACCATCACCCACCCCTTGCAGCTGAGCTTCAGGAGGAATTGGCTCTCATTCACGGAGTCAGCCAGCCGAACAGCAGAGCCCGTCCGTGTCTGTGTCCGGAGAGCTGCGGCGCGGAGGCGGGCGCCGCGTGCAGCAGCGAGGACCCGCCAGCAGGCCGGCACAGAGCCCTGCACCTCCTCTGGAGCACCCTGGTGGGAGGACGGGCCCAGCTGGCTCCACAAAAGCGCCCTCGCTGCTCTGCCTGCCCACACACGGAGCTGCTGGGCACTGCCAGGGGCTGCAGGCTCTCCGCATGTCCCCATCACCACTACGAGAGCCCAAACACCTCGTGTCCTCACCCCGTCCTGTCCCCCTCCAGCCACACCAGGGCTCTGGCTCTCTGAGGGCAGGTCGGGCAGCAGAGCTGCGCTGCCAGAGCTCCGCTCTCCTGCGGGCAGCCGGAGCACACGGTTGCTGCATTCCCCTGCACAGCTCCCGCACTCCGCATCCTGTCCCTTTCCAGCCTGCGAACACCCCACACCAGCTGCGGAAGCATTCGATGGTTACACACCTCCGGCAATGCCAGACACGATGGAGGCAACTCCGGAGGCAGGGGCACCACGCAGGCCCTCGATGGTTCGCTTTGACTGGTTGTTCAAGCGCTGCTTCAGCTCCACCTTTTCCGACTCCAGCTGGTCGATGTCTGCCTGAAGAGCATCCATGGTCTCTTCAAACTCCCTGGGGAAGAGCACACACAGTCACGGGTCTAACCAGAGATGCTCCGGAGAAAGAAACAGGCAGGCAGTGCAGGACACGAGAGCTCCTGGCTTTGTCGTGTGTCCAGTTGCTGCTGTGTTTCAAGCACAAACCTGGTGATTCAGGAGCTGGAGCCCCGCCGGCCTCTACTGCGGACTACAGCATATGTCACACAAAGGAAGTATGTGTCCATACTGCACCCGACTTCCCCTCAAATGTTTTGCCCAGCTTTTATCCTGCAGGACAGTCCACTGTGCAGGCTGCACCTCCTTGTTTGAAGGCAGGCTTAGAATCATAGAATCATTTAGGCTGGAAAAGACCTCCAAGATCACCCAGTCCAACCTCTAACCTAGCACCGCCAAGTCCCCCATTAAACCAAGTCACTAAGCTCTGAATCGAAACGTTTTTTGAAGACCTCCAGGGATGGTGACTCAACCACTTCCCTGGGCAGCCTATTCCAATGCCTCACAACCCTTTCGGTGAAGAATTTTTCCTAATATCCAACCTAAACCTCCCCTGGCGTAACTTGAGGCCGTTTCCTCGTCTTCTCAGTTGGTGCTTGGGAGAAGGGACCGACCCCCACCTCGCCACAGCCTCCTGTAAGGTAGTTGTACACAGTGATAAGGTCTCCCCTGAGCCTCCTTTTCTCCAGCAAGTTCTGCCAACAGACCACACGTGGCAAGAGATCCTTGGAGCACAGCAACGGCAGTAAGAACACGCCAGGACAACGGCCCTTTCCACAAAGAACATTTGAACAGGACCCCTCTCTCCCAGCCTGTGCTCTGCTGTGCCCCATTAAAACGTGCTGGTTCCCCTGCTCATCCTCCACCATCATCACCCTGTGCTAACCCACGAACGCTCCCAGCCAGCCCAAGGAGTGCAGGCTGTCTAGTCCTCATCAGAGACCTCCAACAGCCAGCCCCAGCTCCACAGACCCCATCTCACGCTTACTTCTCTTTCTTCTTGAGCAGCGTTTGGGTCTCATCCAGTTTTGTCTGTATCTTTTCCACACGGTCATCTGCATCCTTGGACGCGCTGTCCAGCTTCTTCTCCAGGAGGCTGAGACGCACGTTTGCTTCACTGAGCTCCTCGCCCTGGAGCAGCAGGAAAGAAATTGGAGAGCTCAGGGCCCTGGGGATGGTGTGCATTAAGAAAAGCTCCTTGTGGTGCCTGGGGGAGCCGGCCCAGAAATCGTAACTCCTACCCACGCTGCACGCGTGCCTGGTACCCAGAACAGCGTGGGAGAAAGGCCAGTGCAGTCCCTGGCAGGGAGGCACCAGGCTGCGGCCACGCAGCAGGCAGCGCCTCCGCGACACGGGACGGTGTTTCCAGGAGGAGATCTGGCTGGGAGCATGAATGTGACCACTACAGCAGCACTTCAGCTCTTCACTGACCAGCCACCATGGCAGAGGTCAAGTGAAGAACAGCTTACCTTGATCTTGAGAGACTTTTTCAGCTCTTTGATGACTGTCTCCCTGTCCTCCAGCTTAAGCCCCAGCCCCTCAGCATCAGTGATCTCTGCCCGAAGAGCCGCTGCCCGCAGGTCAGCAGGTGGGGTGGGCTGCAAGAGGAACAAGATACAAAAATCGGTATTTTAAGAATTCCAGTAATTGCATATGGGACCACATGGCAAATGGGGGACTGTTCTTGGCCTCCCTGTATCTGCAGGCATCTGCTGCCCCTCCCCAGATCTGTGCCCTCCATCGCGCCCAGAAGACATCTGCCTGGGGACCAGCAGCAGAGCACCCCAGAGCGCTGCCAGGGCAAGTGCCATGCGCCGAGCACATCAACAACTCGCTCAGTGTGCTCAGCACCGTGTCCCAGTACCTCCAGCCGCGGGGCATTGCACCCCAGTACTTATTCTCCCAAGGGTCACTATTCCCTATGCCTTCACCACCACCACTGTCAGCCCCTGGGGAAACCTAGGAGGCACCAAGACCACACAAAGTTCTTCTGTCTCTCTCAGCGGGATTCTCAGGATTGTGTGGGATCACAGAGTAACTCAAATGCTCCAGCTCTGCCTGAAGCCCCTGCCACAGCTGAAGCCCACCTTGGTCTGTGGCCTGTCGGCATCGTATTCTCCCTCCTGCATAGCTGTGGCCATCTTGTTCATGGTTGCGATGAGGATGCTGCAAGACTGACGCAGACACTCATAGGGGTTGATGCCCTGGGTGCCGTAGATCTGCAAAGGACAGGAAGGAAGCTGCAGGTGCCCCTCAGCTGAGCTCGCAGCCATCGTTGCAGCTCCCTCCTGGCTCCGCGCAGTGTGCCACAGGCCTTCAGAGGCTGCGGCCCCTTTGGTGTGGCTGCAGCGCAAGGCCGGCTGCAGGAAGGACAGCACAGAGCTGGGGACCAGAGCACTGTGCATTTTGGCATTCCTTGGCCACGTTCCCAGGAGTTCACTCCCAGGCTCCACAAGGCTCTCCCAGATCCATGCTGCTCACAGGCAGGTCTGCAGCACCCGAGGGAGATAGGTCCTGGCTTTCCCTCGCTGCAGCACAGAACGAGGGGCAGTCGAGAATGGGGTTTCCCACCTGCTCGCTCGCTTTGAAGGCCAGATCCTCCAGCTTCACCGCCAGCAGCCCCTCGTTCTCCGCCAGAGGGGCAATCATCTGTGCCCCAGCAGCAGCCACCTCCTGCAGCACGGCCACCACCCACGTCAGGTGCTTGCGGCAGTCCAGCAGCGTGTCCGACACCTGGAGGTCGGGCAGAAGCAGGGTAGTTAGGAAGGGCAGAAGCAAACAAGCTGCCCTCCAGCTCTCTTCCCAGGCACTGTGGCTCCCGGCTGCACAACACTGCCCTTGCCCTAGTCTGACAGCTACTGACGTTTTAACATGCTTCTGAAGGATCGCTAGGAAGGTGGGAAACACCAGGAAAGATGGAAAGAAACTCAAGGCTGGAGAAGAGTAGGTTACAAAGTCCGTGTCTCCACCCTGACTAGAAACACAAAGCCCAGAGGCACTACATCCCGCCTCAGCTCGCGCCATGCCCCTCAGCCAGAGCAGCGGGCTGCCGCTTGGCCTAAGCAGGGCACCGCATGCCAGCGTGCTCCCTCCCTGGAGCCAGCGAGGAGGACAGCAGTGCTCTGTCTGCATTTGGTGCCAGTCCAGTCCAGCCCGCAGCTCCCAGTACGTGGCTAACGGCCCCACGCGGAGCAGCGCTCAGGCGCCCTGCGCTGCCGGCCAGCTCACCTGCTGCCCGAAGCCCAGTGCTGCAGGGATACCCGGGGCGTCCGTCCCAGGCATGCGGCGCCTGATCTTCTTGCAGAACTGGCGAATGTCGCTGCACGAGGTCTCCAGGTCCTTGAGGAGGATGGCAAGGTCGGACGCCTCCTGCCCGGCCTGGAGTGCAGAGAAAGGACCTCAGAAAAACCGGCTGAGGGACCGTCTGCGAGGGGAACCCAGCGCCGTCGCGGCAGAGCCAGCCCCGGGCCCTCCTACCTGCAGGAAGGATCGCAGCCGGCACACCTCCACACCCATGCAGTCCAAGGCACTCTGGGTGAACTGCAGAGCATAAACACAGGCACCGTGAGCTCACGGCAACGCAGAGACCGGGTAAGACAGCTGCCCTAGGACAAGCTGGGGCTTTGGCCCCGGCCATTTCAGGACAGACCCTCTGTACGCCACGCTGCCATGACTCCAGGTTTTCCAGGAGAAGAAAAGTTTAAGGCATTGAATCAATTTTTGTTTTACTCTGTGGGGCACAAGACACCAATACTTCCCTCAGAAGCCCAGGGAGTACAACGCTCCCTCTCAGACACAAGGCTCCCTGTGCTCTCCTTGCTGCTCTTCTCTTCCAGGGATGTCTGCAGGGCAAACGGCCCACGTCTCTCTCCCCTTTCCCCCACCCGAGAACCCACATCGTGGCTGTGCCACCACACAGTAACTGCAACGGGAGGAGGGGGCAGAAGGGGTGCTTCGACTCACAAAATGATCTCAAGGGATCAGAGGGGCAGAGGCAGAAAACGCGCAACAAGAACGGTCAGGTTATCTCGCACCACTTCACCTTGATGTGGTCAGCCAGCTGCATCGTGCAGTCTTCAGCCTGGTCAGCCAGGTGGATGCTGTACAGATGCTAGGCGAAAACAGATCAGCACACCAGAGATCAGCACCCCTCAAATGTTTCCACACATGCAAGCAAACAAACTAAATGAGGACATACATAACCATAAACAAACATTGAGGCTTTGGCCTAACTTTTAACTGGAAGTGAAAACTCTTGCAATGGCCCCCACTAGATTCCCCATGAATGCTCTGCCCCCCGAAAGAGCTGACGGCCTTCAATTCAAAAGAGTCAACAACCCTGACCTGACAGAGATGCAGAAACCTAGGACAAGAGAATCACATCCCTTCTGCCTGCGTCCTCCCGGGGACAGAGGAGACAGCCCCCAAGTGAAAGTATCACAAGCTCAAGTCCTGCATGCTCTGAAGGTGAAAAACATCCAAAGGAAATTGCTGCCAACAAGCTTATTTGCAGCTTATCGACGTGCCACAGACACCTACCTGGTAGTACTTGATAGCTTTGGTCAGCGGCTCCACGTTGACTGTCTCGTCCAGTTGGTCCTTGTGCAGCAGCTCAATCAGGAAGTCCAGGGAGCGTTCGTGGACGCTCATCTCAGGGTACAGCATCCCCACCTTCTTATACACCTCAACGCTGCATTTGTTCAGGGCCCTAGAACGCAGACACAATCAGCTTGTCTGGGACAGGCACATGCTCCAGACTGCATCAATACAGGGCTGTGCTTCTGGGTGCTGACCCCAGAGCGCTTGAAGTGCCGGCCACAGCCAGCAGGCTGACCAGCACAGTAGCTAGGGAGAGGCTGCTGGAGGTCAGAACATCTGAAGAAAACCAGGGCATAAAACAGATTGCCAGGGAGCTATGGGAAAGGGAGCCTCAGAACAGAACACCCCAGCGTGTAAGGCAGAAGCCAGTGCTGGAGGCAGGAGATCTGCCACCCGGCCCCAGCAGCACACCATACAGCCTAATGGGTTCATCAGCCGTGCCGGCGCAGGAGCTACGGCGTCTTTCAGTGCTCTGTTTCAAAGTGAGCCACCTTCCTGGGAGCAAATCCCGGCACACCTCAAGGTGAGTACTGTGCCTCGCCACAGCCTTTTGGTCCCCAGAGGCAAGTGTCGGCCTCGAAGGAAAGCCTCCGTGCTGCTGCCACGGCACTGCCCAGTGACTGGACCACATTAACCAAGTGTTCAGTGACGCTCGGGGAAGCCTCTCCCATGGGACCGAGCACGGGGCACTTGTGGAAGAGGGAACTGGGCTGCGGGGGGACAGACAGGGCCGGGAGCCTGAAGCCGAGTGAATCCCAGGCATAACCAAGCTCAGCAAGAGAGACTGTGATGCAGGACAGACGGAAAAAAATCAGCGCGCCAAGGCTACTTCTGACCTAAGGACACGGTCATAGCCGAAGAACGAGCAATGCCTGTTGGAGAACTGAGTCTCCCACGTGTCAGTTCTTGGGAAGAAAATGAGGAAGGAGATACAACAGGAGTGATTACCCTATCACGAGGCAATACATGGGACCCCTCAGCTTTTTTCCAGCCTAGCTGCCCAAACATCTTCAGCTCCAGCAGGGACCAGGCCCTGCTGTGAGGCTGCAGAGCCCTGTGCTTCCAGATGGTGAAGTGGGAGGGAGTCAGGGCTGGCGAGGCGGCGCGTTGGTACTCACTGTTCGTATTTGTGCAGCGTGGCCTGCAGGAGGCTCAGGGAATACACCAGCCCCGCCGCAAAGCTCAGCTGCTCTCCTGGAGCACCCCGGAGGCCAGTGCGCTCCGCGCAGTTTTCGTTCAGATCAAACTTCTCCTGAGCCTGTTTGCTGATCAGCTCAGCCTGTTGGGGAAGACAGCAAGCCTTCAGAACCCTCCTGCACCTGCTCTGATCTGTCCCACTTGGACATGGACCAGCCAAACTTTCCCCTGCATCTCCGCCCCCAAAAAAGCAAGCTTCCTGGGAAAGATTTCTGAGTCCAGAGGGGGAACAAGAGGGACAGCAGAGAGCCAACCAGCCCGGTCCGTGCTGCAAGACACCAAGGCTGACATGCCTGCCCTGCCTGAACTGACAGACTTGAGCCACTGGTATCACAGCTGAGTGCTCCAGACACTGATCTACACTGCCTGGAGGCAGGGATTTCTGCTCCCTCATCCTCCCAGGCAATTCTGAAAGTTCTCAAACAAGTAAACATTGAAAATCCCAACTTCACCTGGCAGAAAGAAAATCTCCCAGAGAGTTGTGGCACGGCCACCAGCTCCTGGTGAGGCCCAGTGGCCCAGTGGGTTTGAAGATGCTCCAAGCCCCATCAGCCCAGCTCAGGGGATAATCCCAGCTCAAAGCTTCAGTGGAATAATTGACACAAGCTCTTGACAAAGCCTAAACCCCTAAGGCAGGCAGAAGCTGAGGCACCCATCCTACCTTGCAGATGAGCCGAGGGATGAGCAGCAGCACAAGGATGCAGTCGTGGTCCCCTCCGTGGCGCAGGAAGCTGTCCGGCATGAAGGAGGTGAGGAGGGAGACGTGCCGGTTGGCCTGCTGCACCTCCATCTGGCGCAGCTCCATCTCGATAGCCTGCAGCAGACACACAGCCAGAGAGCCCACTTGGTCCCCTCTCCAGCTCAGCGCATCCCAGCCCGATCAGTCCTGTAGAGAGTCAGAGCCTCCTTCCTCCTGGGACACGGCTAACACCACGCTCCCTGGCTGTCCCTCACACGCTTCTTATTACTACCAGCTGGTTGCTCTGTGGAAGCGCCCAGGGACTGCTCTGGAACTCTGATCTAGCCCTGGAGAAGTCAGGGTACACCATGTCGCTGTGCTCACAAGCGTTCTTCCTTTCCAGGCAGCATTCACAGCGTGATAAAGAACAATGCTTATATTGTCAGCTCTGAGCACGCTTTCAAAAGAAAACATCCCTTTTTGCACAGCGGTGAGCATTTGAAAAGTTTGATGTTTCTGTTAGGAGAAGGGTACTCCGCTTCCCCCAGCAGTCACAGCTGATGCGCTGCCTCGCATCACACGAGCCGTTCCAGCTTCCCCACCAGGCAGCACGTCCCAGTTCCACTGATGGGCAGCAGAGGCAATGAAAATATCTCAGGGCCTTCTGGGTGCAACATGGCCAGGAGCAGAGCAGGCGTCTCTCTGCACCAGCCCATGCCAACCCACTGGCACGCAAACCACACAGAAGCAGAAATGTTTCTTTCTCTTGACTCTCTGCTGCTCTACTCAATGAAGCCTCCCCTGCCCACGTTCACCTGCACACTAGTGACAGTCGGTGTCCCCCATGCTGGTACCTCGCTCCCCTCCATCATGTGCCCCGTATTCCTTCCAGCTCCTGGCAGCTGCCTCAGAGTTTCCACTGCTGGCAGGAGCACCACTGCCCCGCTCCGAGAGCCGTGCGGCAGGGCCAGCCCCACCACGTGGTGGCTGTGGGGGGCAGAAGACCTGCTCTGAGCCCAGCACCCACGCACTGGTGCCATTGCTTCAGGAGCCCGGTAGCAGGAACGAGCACCCCGCACCCAGTTCACACGCCTGGTACACAGCTCTCCTGCCGTCCCTACCTTCGCATGGGCTTTTGTCTCTGCAAACTTAATCTTGAAGTCAAACATCTCGGGAGGAGGCTGCTGCTGTTTCTCAGCAGATGCTTCTTGCTGACTCATGAGTTCTCGGTTTACGTCCTGAGCACAGAAAGAAGCTGCTGTTAGATAGAGAAAAACACTGCAGGAGAGGTCTGTAACCCCGCACCCGCTGCAGTACACCCACACTCAACCTCCAAATGCCCCCTTTCTCGGGTAGGGTGGGGAGAGCTCTGGAGGCTCATCATGCAACGCACACAATGATGGATGAACGTAAGGAAGAGGAACACGAGCGCTTTCCAAATGCTCAGCTGACAGCAAGCTGTATGACAGCCAAGGAATCCACACGGACTCATCACCCATCTCCTTTGCACTGGCAGCAAAGCCAAGGAGAGCCAAGAGCAGCACTGGAACAACCCCACACTCTTCCATCTTTTCCAGGACTCAGTTCCCAAGCCTGGAGCAGAAGCAGCTCAGCAGAGTAAAGGCCAAAACGCCCATGTGTTCTGCACTGACTTCAGTGGCTTCCAGCAGAGGTTCTGCCAGCAAAGTCCCCCTCTGGGTAGAGGGGGGACAGCCAGGGGTCACACGAAGCACACGCAGCCTGGCACTGCTGGAGCTCCTCAGGAAAGCTCACTTCGGAACCCACTGTGCAGGGCATCAGCCACCTGCGTTCTGCCGTCCTCCACACGAGAGCAGGAGCAGCGTGCCATCCCCGCCCCCAGGGGCCATCTCCTTTGGGAATGCTCTTGCCCCCATGTGCTCGGTCTCCTCATCACCGACGTCTGCTCCCAGTGGACCTCGGCTCCAGTGGGAAGCACACACATGGCCGGCAGCAGCCGCTTCCTGGCCCTGCTCTACCACAGCTGAAAGCCCTACCTGCAGGTGTGCAGTCAGCTCTCTGTACTTTTTGATGGTCTGCTGGTAGTCAGCCACGGTCTCCTGTGCAGCCTCCACGCGCTTATCCGCCTCGCGGACCCGTGCCGTGGCCATGTCCAGCTGCTCCCGTAACTCCAGCTCCGTCTCCCGGGCGTTTTCCTGCAGCTCATCATTCATCTCATTCATGGCTTCCTGGCAAGGAGGAGGCAGCATGGGACACAGTTACTCCACAGCCCAGCAGGCGAGGGCAGCCTGGCACTTTTGGAGCAGAGCGGAGGGGCACGCTGGGGTGCAAAGGGCACGCTCTGCGCAGCGTGCGGGCGCACGCTCAGAAGCGGCACTGAGCGCAATGTCTGTAGAGGCTCCCGGTCCCCCCTGGCACCACTGCCAGGCAGCTCCCAGCGCCTCAGGCAGCCTCACTGCCCGGCGATCGGCGGACCAGCCCTTGTGCCAGCCCGGCCACGCGCCAGCTGTGAAAGAGGCAGCGCGGGCGCGCAGGTACCACCCCTTGCTCCAGAGCAGTCCGTCTTACCAGGTCGCCCACAGTCTCACGCAGCTCCCGGACCTTCTCCTCCAGGTCTAGGTTTCTCTCCGTCAGGGTCTCCACCATCTCTTCAGCGCCCAAAGCAGCATCCACCTGGAAGCACACACCAGATCACAGTCCAACCCGGCTGGAGAAAGCAGCTTAAAGTCACTTTATACCACAGTGGGATCGCTCTGTCAAGCTGTGGGACCCTCTCCCCGTCCTGAGGTGACTGCTGGATAGTGCGTAAGCTCCCTCCCGATAGCAGAGAACAACGTCCCTCGGGACAGCAAACAACTCAAACCAGAACAGCCAGCATCCTGTCCCGTAACCCCAGAAGGAAGGGCACGTGAAAAGAGAGGCTGGGCTTTGGCTCTTACAGTTGTCACTGGCTCTTTAGCTGCAGCATCAGGGCACAATGCTGAACAGCTCCAGGTCAGTGTAAACGATGCTGACCGCTGGGCTGGGTCTCTGCAGACTTGTGACACAGTCCTTACACAGGGCCTAGGTCGTGGTTACACGCTCGCAGAATTAATGGAGGAATGGGCACTGCAGTCCTTGCACTAACAGGCGTCTCCTCTGCTAGCAGCCCACCTTCTACACAGCTCAGGCCAACGCTCAGGTGGCGTGAGGCCAGGTCCCTCCAGAACAGCCGTTCAGAGGAAGTGCACAGGCGGCTCTGCAGGGAATGAAGATCCATCCTGGGGACTTCCTAAGGGCTGCCCCACACCTGCACCGACCTCTCAGCCGGGCTAGGACAAGCCTTGTGAAGATGGCCCAGGCAGGAAGATTACATGGAACAGAACTCAGCGAGCAGCAACTGCGGATCACCGCTGGAAAGCACAGGACACCGTCCATGGCCTGCGTTCAGGAGCCACCCGAGCACCAAGCAGAGTCCAGCACAGTTCCGCTGCTGGAACAGGGTTTGCTTTGGAACATGGACCGGAGGTTAAAGTCCCTGCAGCGGTATCACCAAGCAAGGCTCTCCAAGAGTGACTGACAGAAAGAGCTCCATGCCAAGAGGTGACCCAAACCTGCCTGACAGCAGTTGCTCAATGCCCAAAACAGCCCCAAACTTCCCCTCCCCGCCCATCCTTCCGCCAGTGAACTCACCTGCTCCTTTAGCTCATCAACCGTTTTCTCTGCCTGCTTCACCTCCTCCTGAAGTTTCTCCCTCTGCTGACGCAGGGACTCCAGCTCTGTGTTCTTCTTCTCCATTTGCTTCTGGAGCTTCACATGTTCCTGCTTCTCTGATGCAGACAAGTCCCGCATCCTTCAAGAGAGCAACCGGACTCATCACAAGCCCAGCAGAGGCCCAGGCACCAGGGGGAGAGAAGCCATTCCCTCACAATACACCACTCTTGGTGGGCTTCAAGACCCCACTCCCTCGTTGGTGCCGGCTGTCCACCGGCAGCGCGCTGCTGGAGAGCCCCGCTGGACCCTGCACGTGCCAGCTGGGCACAGAAGTGATTTTTTTAAGCTTGGCCAAGGACACTTGTAATGCCCAAGAGTGAGAAGACACAGGGGTCTTCCTAGGGCACTCAAAAGTCCCACACCTTGGGGACAAGCTACCCTCACCCCTAAAGCAAGCGTGTGGCCTGCAGTGCAGCTCAGGGGTGGCTCCCATCTCCGCCAGAGACGGGCTGCGGTGTCCTTACGCTGTCCCCTTTGGTGCCTCCGGCAGCCACTTCCCAGTGGAGACATGAGCAACGTCCCCAGAGAAGAACTCATTAACAGTGAGGGATGGGGATGAATCAGTGCCTGAGCCAGCACCTTCCTTTGAAAAAATCAGAGCCACAGGGGCTGGAGAGAACAAAGGAGGCAAAATAGGAAAATAACAACAGAGAGCACGGGTGAGACAAGGAGGAAAGAATAACTGTAAATGGGACAGGCTAAAGCACAGAAAGGAAGAACCAAGTGAGCAAAGAAAAATAACAGTCACATTCACAGCCTTTGACAGGCTAAGAGAGAAGGTCAACAGCAAAAAAAAGAAAAAAAGACAAAGCACAGACAAGGAAAGGCATTTCACAACGTACTGAGAACAGAGCTTTACTTCTGAGCGTGCAGACCCCTGTGCAGGCAGCTTTGTTACCGGACCAGAAGAGTGGCTCTGCCCACTGCAGCGCAAGTGCTGGGAGCTTCTTCACTCGGAACGTGTTTATAGCTCCCACCCGAAACATGCACTGGAAATCCTTGCAAAGCAGTTTCTCGCGTTTTTTATCAGTAGGGGATGCTTTCACAGCGAGGCCACCTCCTGCTTCTCCCCTCCTTTACCTGTTCCTGGCCTACAGATCACACGCCAGAGTCAGCACAGCACCCTGCACACCCTGAACCAGTCACGCAGGAGGCGCGAGGTGTGACAGCGAGCAGGGGCGTAGTTACCAGGTGGACCCTCCCGATCCTCTAGGTAAGGCACGTGCGGCTTTCAGAAAGAAGAGCCCCAGAGCCCTGGCAGACATGCTTGCACAGGGAAAGGCAACAACCAGGTCCCAGTGCTGAGCAGGCTCAAGAAACGCCAAGCAGGACCTGCACGGGAGGCATCCGGAGAGCGACCCTACATACGGGCTGCTGGAATAAACCTGCTGCTGTACTGGAGAAGCAGAGCACTGCATACACACGCAAATGAAACACAGACATGTTCTGAAGTGGCTCATTTTCTCCCAGTATGCATCAGTATCAGTCTCCAGTGACAAGAGATTCTCCCTTCAGTGCTGCAGGCTTAAAGGAGCACCAGAGCTCAGAGGCCAGCTAGCAGGTGTTACACCGACTGCTCTGGAGAAGTATTTTGATCAGTGCTCTGGCACAAACTGCTATTAGACCAAGAGAGCATGGGCTCTCAGGAATGAACTTCAGCAGCAGCCTCCCAGCCTTTTGTGGAGCACAAGTGGTCTCCTACCTTACAAGAGCTTCCTTGAGTCTCGCATTTTGCTCCTCCAACTGTTTGACTTGGTAACTGGATGCTGCTCCGTCCGAGCCTGGAGTAGAAAGGAAACATTATTCTGCCCGTGCAGAAATACCAGCTGCTACACAGATCCAGCTCCCTCAACACCCAGTGACATTGCAAACACTAGTAAGAGGACAGCTAAGTCACGCCAAGGGGAAACGTATCAGTCAGTCCCTCTCCTGCACTTGAGCAAAACTGAAGCCTGGTGCCTAACACCGATGCTCATGGGCTGAGAGATTCCCCTGATGCCATCAAGGCCAGTTAATGCAGATGGAGGACCGCTGCACCAGCCCCGCTGGGCCACGGCAGAGCTGCACATCGCCGGGTACAGTGACTGCTCTCAGCTCTCCTGGCCCCCAGGATTCAGTGAAACCAAACTCAAATAAAAAGATATCGCTCACCTCAGTCATGTCCACGTGTCCCTGCAGGCTACTGCTGTCCTCCCCACAGTCTTCCCACTCCCTTGACATGTCCATCTTTCTGTCACACCCCTCTGCCTGCATGCCTGATCATCTGCTTCTTCTAGGGGTTTGATTTCTTCCAAGTATAAATACAAGTATTTATACGTGTATAAGTGCTTAATGGCTGGCTCGTTTCCTGCTGTGTGTAATTTTTAAAGCTCACCTTGAATACAAAGAGCTACAAGGCCACAGGGGAATCAAATCAAGGGTAATAAACTGGTTTTGAAGCTATGCTCAGTGCAAAGCAGGGAGGTTGAATCTAAAATCAGTAAGCAGGAAAAGCAGTTATGTTACCTCCCACATGAAGTCTGCCCTACTCTAACACCTTCTGGGGTGGGATCTGCTGTCCCCAGTGACAGCAACAAGCATCAAAACTAAGCCTCCGGCATTAAACCTGAGCTCCCATAAGCCCAGGACAAGAACGCTCATCCCCATACTCGGAAGACCAGCAGCTCAATCTTTGCCTTCTCAGCAAGGCCAGCACCCAGCTGAACACGAAGCTAAGATGCTGCCGACCTGCCCACGTGCGACAGTCGGACCTGCGCCAAGCAGGGCTGGCAGCGCAGCAGAAAGCCTTGGTGGCTGCCGGGGAGGAACCGCAGAGACAAAGCCTCAGCCCCACTGCAGTTAGCGGTGGGGAGCCAGCACTGCTCCCAAGCAGCCAAGTGTTCTCCCCTGCAGAGGGGCACCCTAGCTGCGACCACCCAAAGCTGACCTTCCCAGCTCCTCTCCCACCTTTCTCTTCGATCTCGTGCTTCAGGATCTCCAGGTCCATGGTGAGATATTCCACCTTCTCCTTCAGGGAGTCCACCTCCTGCTGCAGGGACTCTGCTCGCTCTTCTGCCATCTCCTTGTCCAGGGTTGCCATTTCAATCGCATCAGCAGTATCTGCCATCTCCTCCATGTAGCGCTCCTTGGCTTCCAAGGCATCTTTGGCTTCCTGTGGTCAAGCACATGCCGGTGAGAAGACCGTGCCCTGGAAGCCCAAGGCCAATGGTAGAGAGAGCCCTCTCACAAACAATGAGCCTTGGACAATTGCGACTCTCATGGCTCTCCCAAAGGAGGATCAAGCCTAATTAGCAAAAGCTTATTTGGGCCGAGAGGGGAAGGCCCACTGCCCGTGCCCCATTTCCCCTCTCCTGGGAACCTCTCCCCTGCTTCACACCTTCTCCCATCCACAAAAGAGCCCAGCAGAAACACCCACGTAGGAAACAATCCGCAGGCGAGGAGAGGTGGATATGGAGACAGAAGAGACCTAGACTTGCAGCACTTGTATTGGAGCAGACAAACAAATAATCACTGGGGAAACAAAATAAGAAGCCACTCTGACAAACAGGACAAAAAGCAGAGAGAAGCAGCAGCTCATTTATCAGCACTGCTGGAGTCCTGCCGACGTCTAAGAGCACCAAGCTCGCGTGCGAGGAGCAGATCACCTGTCCTTGGGGAGAAAAGAGAGTGCTAAATGACCAAACTGCAGCAGACACTGTAAAGGACACCCAAACGCAGGGCTCAGCAGGGAGGCGTGATACCGTAACTCAGGTGAGGGAGAGGACAACACGAAAGCCACCCAAGAGAAGATAGCCAAGAAGTATCGTTAGGAGGACTACATGTCCCTAGGAGAAGAGAGGGATGCAGGTGCCCCTCACTGGGGGTAAGGACACCACACAGCAGCACCAGCTGGCACAGGGCTCGTGGGCACGGCAAACCCAGGAGGCTCAGCGCCTTCCCCGCTCAGCAACAGCAGAGCCCCGCAGGAAAAATGCTTCTGTGACGAGCAGCACCAAGAGCCAGTGGCTCCCAGGCCCTGTACTCCACCGGCAGTGACTCAAACCAACCTACCCTGTGGCGGAGCTCAAGATGTATTGGCTCAGCTAAAGGGAGGAGAGTTCTAAGGAATTAACGTCTACTGCAGAAAGTCAGGACTGGGAGCCCCTGGCAGGCCGCCGGAGAGAAGAGCTGACCCCAGAGCAGGTCAGGAAAGAAACGGCAGAGGAAGCGGCTGTGTTTCACACAGCCCCAGGGATGGAGACTGCACGGCGTCTCTGGGCAACCTGCTCTGGGGTTTGATCACCCTCACAGTAGAAGAGTTTTTCCTTCCACTAAACCAAATTTCCTGTATTTCAGTTTGTGTCCCTCTCCTCCTGTACTCTCAGTGGGCATCACTGAGGAGAGCCCAGCTCTGTCTTCTCTACTCCCCCCACCACGTATTTATACACTGATAAAGACCCCCCCACTGCCCTGAGCCTCCCCTGACACCCGTCAGGATGTGCTTGGCTCCAGCGAGGCTCCAGAGCGCTGGATCACCTAAGCGCTGTGCCAGAACAGCTCCTGACGCACTCCGACTTCCTTCAGCCCAGCTCCCGGACAGACTCTGTACTGATGACTGACTCAGTACAACAAAGAAAAGCTTATATTACTGCTGTATTTAAAACAAAGCCATGCCGGGATGTAACTGCCTTAAGCGATGAGCACTGTAGGCGAACATACTGCCCACGGTAAGGGTATAACCTCTTGCTCGTTTCTGTATTACGCTAAGGGAAGGGACAAGATGCTTCTTCACAAACATCGGAGTCAGAGACAAAAAAGCTTCCTCCACGCAGGAAATTAAACGAAGTATGGCAGTTTTAAGGAATCTGTCAAGACTTCCAAGCGTTGGGACACCAGGAAAGCTTAGGCCTGCACCGTGAGCACCAGGAGAGACGAGCGGGTCCTGCGGCGTTACCGGTGAGCCAACTCCTACAGGGCTGGCTATCGCAGCTGCATCAGAAACCTCGGTACCCGGCAACGCTTTTAACGCTGCTGGAGTCTACTGGTCTCTGAAGTCGGTTCCAAGATCTCCAGGAACTATAGTTCAGACTTTGAAGGTGGGAACAACAGTTTATCAGCAGGTTTGGAATTTCAATGGTGCCATTCCCACAGTGCTGGCAGACTCCAGATTAAACTGGAGAAAGGCAGCTGCTGCCACGCTCGGACACCTATCCTGCACGGTGAGACGGGAGACTTGCTCCTCAACCATCATACTCTTCATTCCCGCCTATTAAAGGAAACCACCCCTAACTCCATCTCATCTTACCCTGCACAGGACTGACAGAGGAATCGATTCGTGGATAGAGCAGGCATCCCTGCCACAAGCCGTCTGACAGACGGGTCAGGCAGGCAGCAACAAGCAAAGCGAATTCCAGGATGCACAAAATCGCTGGCACTTTGACAGGACCGTGAAGGTCCACTCTCCACTCAAAGGCTCTGTCTGCTCTCACACCTCGTGTGGTTAAAGAATGAAGCTGTGACTTCAGCGCCAGGACAAGCTGCACGCACTACTGCCACGACACACGACGCAGTCGGCACCCACGTGCACACGGTGAGTGAAACACGCAGCGCAGCCCGGCTGTACTTGGCATTTGCACTGGCAGCTCAATACCTAAATCAGTATTTACACTGGGGAGAACAGCGGTATGTGAGGTCAGAGGCCATTTTAGGACCCTGTGTGTACTCAGAAGGCCAAGAGTCAGGACAGCCCATAGTTCAATGCTAGCTGATATTTCATTTAAAAGAAGAAAAAAAACCAGAACCCCCACCCCCAAGACAAAACAAAAAATCATTTCCAGCAATCGAATTAGCCCCGGGATCACTTCTCCCTATGCCAGCCCCAGCACTGTGGCTGTTTGGCTCCCCAGGGATGCTCACCTTTTTGGCCTCCTTTAACCGTTTCTGGAGATCAGCCTGTTGCTCTTGCATTTTGCTCTTCCATTCCTGCACCTGCTCCAGCTGGATCTTGTACTTCTCGAGCTCTTTAAGCTTTGCTTTGTCTTCATTTCGCTTTATCTTCAAAGTCTCCAATTTTTCCTCCAGGTCCCTGACTTGAGAACGCAAATTTTCCTCCTCCTTCAAAGGCAAACCAAGAATTACCAAAAAGAGCAGGAACATGCTTTAGAAAGAGCTCCAAAGGCATTAATTTAACCCACAGACAGCAAAGCCTCAGAACCTGGCCCAGTCATCCAGCCTGTAGCTTGGCATCATTACCAGGGCAGTGTCAGAAGAATGCATCACTCTCTGCTTGCAGCTACAGAGCCAGTCTGTTCATTTAAGCTCTTGATTTGTTCTGCACAGAACTTGTGATAAATGTTCCTTGACCCTGACAAAGGCTGGCTCACAAACGATGCTGAGCACCTTGCCACTGACTTCTCTGGGATCTATGGATGCCCAAATCCTTTAACAAAAACAAATAAATAAAAATCGAACCAGTAACACGTCCAAATTCACCCTGAAGTAACTCTGAAGTAACTCTGACCCCCTAGGGTCGCAGCAGAGTTATGGCATGCAGGAAACACACTTTCACAAACAGAACCAGATCTTACAGAAAGGTGTTAACAAAAAGACTTGTGCAACGTTACAGACTTACAGCAACCGGTGCTTTTAGCTATTAGCGTGTCACTCGTAACCATGCGGACACACAAGCAGGGCACGTCGCAAGCCGTGCTCCCGCCACACGCTTACTGTGCCCCGCGGGAGCTGCTCCCCTCTCCCTCCCGCGGCACCCAGCCTGCAGAGCAAGGCACACCTCCGTAAAAAGGGGGGCCCAACCACGCTCCCCACCACGGGCGGGTGCGCGCCGCAACCCGCGGCGTGCTGCGCCCAGTACGGCTCTACAGGGCGAGCCCGGCAGAAGCCTAAAGCCCGGGAATCCTGCTGCCTTGACACATGACATCCAAACGCTGCCTCCGCTGCGAGCCCCAGAGCAGCCCGCGCGGCAGCCAGCACCTCCGCAGGGCTCGGCCGGCTCGCCGGCCGCCGCAGGCGCTGCCCGGGGGTCCCGCAGCTCCCAGCGCCCGCCTGAACCCGCTCCTGCTCCAGGCGGATTTGGGCTGCGCGGTTTGGGCTTCGTCGTGAAACCAGCTTTACCTTCAGTAACAGGCACAGCCTGGGGAGGTGCTGGTACCAGCACACACTGGTCTGGGAAAGGCTGCGCAAAGGCACAGCCGGAGCCTGCACCTTTATTTTAAGACCAAAGCCGAAGGTGGCTGGAACTAAAGCTGGTGCATGAAAAAGGGACGCAGTCCCAAGGTTTCCAACGGGATACAAATGCAGCCCCCTCAGGGGTCACATCCCACCCAGCTGTAACATCTCCCTTGCAAAAGCCTCTTCTGTTCTAAGGGGAAGGCATGTTGACTCGCCTGAAAATACAGGCGAGGTCAGCACCGAGTTCCTAATGCAGACAGCTATGCTGTAACCGGAGAGCTGCCTATGCGGGAAGGAAAACATCGCTCAAGCAGCACAGAGTCGTAACGATATTCCCAGCCATGCGTGAGGTTTTACTGAAGAGTGAGTTAGATCCAGGCAAAACTCTCGGCTGCCTGTTACTGAGCCAACGCAGTGATTTCCACATGCACACTCATGCAACCAGAGCCGTGGGGCAGCGGTCACCTGGCCTTCACGGAGCACCTGAGATGCTGCCGAGCTGTTCTGGAGACAGAGAAAGCCCTCAGTTACACTGGCCTGTCCTGAACACAGACCGCACGTCTCAAGGACACTGCCGCTTTGCAGCATCAGAGAACAGCAGGTTGGAACAGACCAGCGGAGGTCTCTGGTCTGGCTCAAAGCAGCACCGCACAGATCAGGCTGCTCGGGGCTGTGGTCAGGACCTGGCTGTCTCCAAGGACGAGGTCCCACAGCCTCTCTGGAGCCCTCCCAGCGTCTGACCACCCTCACCATGAAAACCCTTCCCTAATACCCGCCAGAGTTTCCTGTGCTGCCACTCGTCGCTGTCGCCTCATCCCCTGCCACCACGCGCCTTTGAGGAAAGCTCGGTGCCTGCATCATTTAAAGAAAACCCCAATTCCACCCGAGGATGCATCTTCTTTAAATTTTGTAGGTACAGTTACACAGTGCTGCGTAAAGCTCCCAGTCTCCTCCCAGTCCCTGGATTTTACAGGCTCATTTCCCCCTGCCCGAAGCCACTGCTTCAGCCTGTAAGTGGCACAGTCTGGACTGCCACCCACAGAGACGGTCCCGTGCTCCTCACCGCTGCCCACTCGATCCCACAGCAGGGCTCATGTCATCTCATGGTGAGGCCCCACCAGGGAAACCTCATCCTGTATTTGCCAGGTCTTTTCTGGCCAGATCAGCTCCCGTGGCCAGGTAAATGCTGACGCCAGCACGCAGTACCTGGAGCAAAAGGCTGCGAGCAGGGGCAGAAGGGGACACGATCCTCCTCCTGCAGCAGCAGCACAAGCTGAAAGCAGCCTCGTGATTAAAGCAGAGCTCGGGGAATGGGAATATCCTTTCTTCCCACCAGCGGTGATTCTTCCAGCCTTTTCCTTGACACACAACCTCAGTGGGGGCTCTCTGTCCTCTCACGCTATTAATTCTTCACCCTTGTGCCCTAAATCTTTCACGAGCTCCCATTTTAACTAATTAATACAAAGCAGGACGGAAGTAATGAAAAACTATTTTAAAGAACAAAAATGGAATAACTACATCAATATAATTATTAGAAACACCCAAGCTCGACAAAGATCGGACCTCTCTAAGCAGTCTTTGCACCTCAAGGCAGGAGCGTCCCCAGGGTGCACCGACCGCTGGTCCACCCGCTGCAGGTCCCTGACACCCCTGGGTGGCCAGGGGCCTTGTTCCTCTGCTGCACTTACCGCGTACAAGCCCCCCTGCCCTGCCGGGGGGCTGAAGCTCAGAGTCACAGCCTCAGCCCCTCAACACGTTCACCCGCGAGGCTGGTCTGACGCCACGCGCATCCCGCGGGGACCCGGGAAGGGAGAACGCACCAGGAGCCGAGTTGGGCTACGGCGCTCTTCGCTTCTCAAGTGCCTTCCCGGGTCCGGGGCACCAGCCTCTGCGTCCGTCCCCAGCCAGCCCCGCCAAGCTGGGCACGCTCCCCTCGCAGCCCCCGGCTCCTGCTCCGCTCCTGCTGCGGGCTGGAAATCCCGCGTGCCCCCATGGGGCGGTCAGGCGAGCCCTGCGCAGGGACCACCGCCGGGCTCCTCGCTCCCTTTTCCTCGCGCTGCTCCTACCAGAGCTGGTGGCACGTGTCCTCCCCTCCGGAGCCACCACCTCCCACGTGGCGGGAGCCGGCGCCGCAGCTTACCTTGGTGGGCGAGGGAACTGTCGGTGCCACCGGCGAGGTCAGGGAGGGAGACGGGATCACGGGGGCCACCAGCGGCGTCTGAGCGGGCGTGCTGGGCTCGCTGCTGCTCATCTCCCCGCCGGAGGCAGAGGCAGAGCCCGAGGGCCCGGCCGTGCCGCTGGATGCTGCAGAACTGGGGGTCCGGGTGGGCTGCAAAACAACACGGTCAGGGGAGAGCATCAGACGAGCGTGCCTCAGCGGAGACGAGCTCCCACGACTGGCCCATCTCCCCGCGCTCTCATACTTCACTTCAGTCCCCGCTTCCTTTCACCACAATGTTGGTCCGCTGCCAACCGCTGTCCCTGAGACTCCCATTTCCAGCACAGAGGAAACCCAGAATAAAATTTCAGAGGTGCTTTAGGCTCTCACACGCCGTGGGTACTTACCGGCAGGGACAGGAAGGGAGTGGGAATTTGGGCAGAGTAGTCCCACCTGGGCAGGGGTGATGCCGTGGGAGGGGGCTGAGGTCCGGCACAGCTCGCCCAGCCGGGAGAAGGGGCTTCGCTTCAGCTGAGAGCACGGCGACAGGGGGGCACCTCTGGCTACGCTGAGCGCATCCATGCCCTCGTTTTACTGAGACTCGCAGCGTGCTGAGGACTGACAGCACCCTGGAGACTTCCCAGCAGCGTAAATTCTGTGGGTTTTACGCTACAGAGTCTGACTTGGCCAACATTCACAGATAATCAGTTGCTGAAGGGAAAGGTAAAATTTTATTATACCACTACCATAGTCAAAACCAGAAAACAACAGATTTTTGTCTGTACACCCAAGCCCCGCTTGGCCAGACACAGAAGCAGTCCATTGCCTGCCTCCTGAAATAACAGGGACAGTAAGAGACTGCCTCACAAACTGCCTTCATTTCCTCACGCTACCACATCTACGCTGCCACTGCAACTACAGATTAACGTCCGCGTTTTTCACGGTAAGCCCAGCCCGTGTGGGCCACCTTTGCCTGTCAAGCGAGCGCATCAGACTGGGTCAGCGAAGGGACTAACGAGGGACCGGCGAGGGCCCTTCAGCAGCGTTCGCAGTCGGGAACGCGTGCCCAGAGGTTTCGGTGTTCCAGCTCCAGAGGACGAGACAGTAAAACCTGAAAGCGTGCAGAGACGGGGCCGGGCAGCTCCGGAAGGCGGCAGGGCACCGCGGCCGCCGGGCGCCCAGGAGCTCGCGGCGTGCCCCGCTCACGGCAGCGCCGCGGCAGCGCCGGGGACACGCCACAGCAGGCTCCCCAGCCGGCGTCCGCTGCGCTACTACAGCCCTGGGCACAAAGCAACGAATTTTAGGGGAATACGTGGCGAGAACGGGAGAGTGGCAAGAGTTCGCCAGAGGCCAGGAGAAACCAGGGGAGCCTGAAAGAAGCAGAGCAGCAGAGAGCTGCTTCCCCAGTGCTCGCGGGGCTGCCAGCTGCTGGCTGGAAGCCCAGCAACGAGGCTGTGTGACGCGGGTGACGGACCAAGGGAAGCTGACGCCCAGAGAAACCTCTGTTCTTCACCTGACCAGCCCCTCACGCACCCGCGCTGCTCAAGCGCTCGTCTCCATGGCATCTAACACTGCGTAAATTAATTTCCTGACTATTTTACTCCTCGAGATGGGCTTTTTGGTGCACGGCTCGCCTGGGCTGGCTGGGCACAGGCACTGCTGGGACGGGCCCGGCAGCGGTGCCGCTGCGCCCACCTGCTGCAGCAGCAGCAACCGGGCCACCACCCGCCCTGCTGCAGCCCATCTCCTGCAGACCCCTCGCTTATTTTAGACAAATCTGACCCGACTCGGCCGCGGTGGACGAGCGCAGCACGGACAGGCAGGCGGCTCAGCCTTCCCTCCCGAATGCAGCGCCCGGCTCCCCAGGCGCCGAGCGAGCCCCCGCCTGGGAGCAGTCCCGCGGCACCAAGCCGCGGGTGCCACCTCCGAGACGTGTGCCACCTGACGTGACGTTCTTGTTCCTGCTGCTCTGGGGATTAAAGGTGCCTCACAGAGGGAGCTTCAGGCTTCTGCGGGCACAGAGCAGCGTCGCCTGGGGACGCACCTGGTACGGTTTCAGCGGTGTTAGCGGTGGAGAGCCCGCTGGCGGCCTGGCAGCTGGGGTCAGGGAAGGTCCCGGGGACGCGCTGCCGGGAGGGACCCAACCGCAGCGTGCGCCGGCGTCTCCTAGGGCCCTCCGCGCAGCTCCTGGGCAACCCTCATCAGTGGTTCCCACTGAAAACCCGCTCCCAGTAACCCAAGAAGAGACCTGCCAGCTGACCGCATCTGTCGCGGACGCGCCGGTGAGCCCGACCACAACAGGATGCGGTGGCTTGAGAGGGGCCCTCAGCACTGCAGGGTGCCCGCTGGTCAACACGGGCAGCAGCCCTGACCTCAGCGCACACGCACGGATGGCTTCGTCCGCCTTCCTGCCCAGCGTAGGGGCGAGACCACAGGACGAGGTCAGGCGGGACACCCGCCCGCTGCTCCTCCCCAGCGCAGGTCACGGAGAACACAAGAACATCATTCAAACCGGGGGCTATGGAACGGGACCAGCTGAGAGCTCTCCGGGACTCGCCTGGTAAAGGGAAAGCTCCCAGGGGGGACTGCAAACTGGCTTAAAATCCACAGCAGCAGGCCAAAGCTGCTTACCTCGGGCTCACTTCTCCACCTCACTGCAAATGTGCCGCAGGGACCCGCAGCAAAACCCCTACCCTGTCTCAGGCACGTGGGGAGGAGACACTCCAGGGGAAATTTTAACCTACAGAAGGAGTGGAGGATTCTCCTCCTCCCACTGCAGGCTGCACATATACTGCTGTCGCTTTTCCCCATGAGGTCCTACCTGAGACTGGGTTCTGGTCCTACAGTGCCAAAATGCCAGTTAATTAGGTATTTTTCTCAAGGGACAGCCAGATGCCTGGCAGCTGGGATCCTGCTTGCATTGGGACTCAATGAATCAGCCGCTGTCCTGGTTTGATTTTCTTGTACACACTGGTGGAAGTGAAGCCCTCCCTGCAGAGTCCCCCTTCACAGGAGAGAGAGAATCGTTTACCGTTTACAAACTGTAACTTGGCTATTACAGAGGTTTGTGAGGATTTACCTCCCTTGTTTGTTCTCATCTAACCACGTGCTGTTCCCCTTTCCAAAGCAAGTCCTACTTGCTGGGGCAGACCTCGAAACACGAGTGATTCTCTGTGCTGGAATCAGTACAATCCTAGAAGTTAGCTCTTACCTCTCTCCTCCAACTGATATACTCAAGATCCTGCTGGAAAGCATCCCCCATGAGCTAGCAAGCAACAGTCAGTGAGAAGCAAGTAATAACATTAAAGGCACACCAAGCGGCGTGCTCTGCCAGCCAGGCTTGGCATTAGTACACCACTTTCATGCTCCGCCCCGTTAAACGAGCTCTGGCTAAGAGCACAAAGTTTTTCTACACACATTTTGCCCCAGAAGCTTGTCCCCAGTGATTCAGACACACTCCAGAGGAGCACATCAGTCTCGTGAGCTCCTTCAGGCTCTGCACAGAGATGGAAGGACAACAGCAAATGCACTTTGGGGTTAGCACTCAATACATTCACGTTTTTAAAAAAAACTGGGGTGCTCAATACCCCCTGACCGCAGCTGCTGGTTCTCACCTTGGCCCGCCGGGCGGTGGTCTGGAGGGCGACAGGAGTAGAAGGCAGAGGAGGAGAAACATTCATACAGGGAAAGACAGGAGCAGAGATACAGACCGCAGCAGCACAGCAGCAGATGCAGCAGAGAACAGGTAAAGGAAACAAAAGACATCACTGCAATTAGTGTGCATGGCATCAGGTGTTTGTGCTCATTAACCCACGCTCCCAGCACAGCTCCAGGTAAAACCCCGCGAGCACAGCCCCCAAGGAAACAGAGCCCGGCGGCGGCCCAGCCTCCCGCTCAGGTTTCCTTGCCCGGACCACACAGCATTCACCGTGCTCCAGCCCGGCTGCTCCCCCTCCTACAGGGGTGCGGGACCACAGCGCTGGCCGCAGCCGAAACACCCGGATCCTGCGCAGGGAGCCGGCCCCAGGCCTCCATCCAGCAGGCGCCCTGGGGGCAGATGCTCCATTTACTGCCTAGGAGATCTTCAGCTTCAGAGGCAAAATCTGGGCTGCCCAGGGTCAGCCTGGCAACGCAGCTACGTTCCTGCAGCGCTGCTCAGGGCTCGCCAGGGCTCTGCTGCCAAAAAGTGGATGTCACTCAACACACCGTCTTTCTCAGAGAGGTCACGAAAGTGTGAGATTGATTTTTTTATTTTAAAAAAAAAAAAAATTCCCTCCCCCTCACCCCTTTGTTTTTGAAGGACCTAGAGCATCACCAAACCAGCTGCCCACAGAGGCGCTGGAGCCCCCGGGCTCTATTTCTCTTTAGTCGCAAAATTCGCAGGGACAACATCTCGTGAAGCCTCTTCTCAAACACTTCCATATTGCCTTCTCATTTCTGGAAACAAATGCATCCGTAAGCGGGACCCCCAGCCCCCAAACACACCCACCGTTTGCACGTACACCCCAGCAGCACAACAGCCGCCGCCAGCACGGCGATCTCACGCTGAAGGGGGGAGGCCGTGCCACGCATCTCAGCACGTCGTTGCCATGCTGTTGTACGCCAGCGGGACGATTTTCCCGTTACCAAATGCTGTAACCGATGCAACAGCCGTCAGCAGCAAAGCTGGCAGTGCTCTTCCGCCAGCCCGCAGCGGGGAGAGCCCGGCGGCCCCGCTGGCGGTGGGGACGTGGCGCTCCCGGGGACTGCAGCTACCTGAACCGGGCAGCGGGAACGGCTTGCAGGGGCACCCACACCCCGCTGCAGCTCTGAAGCCTGGACAGCATCTCTGGAGTGTGTTTAAAGCTCTTTACGCGCTCCTTCATTTCTTACTCTATTACCTAATCCACCGCTTAAAGTAACCGAGAACAGAGAAGATCAATAAAAACCGCAGCCGCGTGACAGGATCCGAGGACGCCGTCACGAGCGCGGCGTCCGGTCGCGTGCAGCCCACCAGCAACCGACGGCAGCACCGCGCCCGCCGCCACGGCTCCTCCCGGCCGACTCTCGGAAGCAGCACGCCGAGAGCACGACCGCTCCGACCAGCGCTCTGCTGACGTTCAGGAGCAACGCTCGTATTTCCACATGGCCTTGATAAACCAGCTGAGAGAGCTTCCTGCCACTTTCTTTTTTTATATATATAGATTAGAACTGGACTGGATTACCACTTCAAAATAGCTGATCACCTATAGCATTACTTGGGCTAAATCCTATGCTGCTCACTTCCGGCGTTCTCTAAAAGGCTGCGCTCAACGGCAGGCCCATGTCAATGCAGAGGGGAAGACGCACATCTCCCAGAACGTCTCCCGATCTGCAATTTAGCTGGGAAAATGGAATTAAAATAGTGAAAGCTTAAAACCCTCCGACAAATAGAGCGCTGATTTAGGAGCGGTAGCACGAGCTTCTCCAGGGTAGGACTGGTGCCCAGCAGCAGCGGGGGGAGCCCAGCGGCGTCCCCAGGTTGGCACCACCAGCGCGGCAGCGGCGATGGGCACGGGCGCTGCAGGGGCTGCCCGCCGCGGGCGAGTGCCGCCGGAGAGCCCTGGGCGCGCGGCCGGCAGCTGCAGCCGCGGGCTGGGGCACTTCAAACTGGCGACCTGCGTCGGACAGGCGGCTTCGTGCTGCCCACGGCAGCCCACAGCGCCAGGAGGAACGCTCGCAAGCGACCGCTGATCCTGCCGCGCCGCTCAGCCCTCGTCTGGTGGCTTCTGGTCTATGGGGACGGGCAGGAGCAGAGCATCTTCCCCGACGCAAAGCAAACACTGAAGAACAGGAGAGAATTCTTGGTAACGTCCTTTCAAAGCTAGCCACGTCAGACGAGAGTAATCCCGATTTCATGCCTTCTCTCCCAGCACAGTCTAGCGTAACACAGGAGATGGTGTGGTCCCAGTCCACGTAACACCAGCCACTGTAAAGGGCCCAAGTGTCAGCTCTGAGACGCGCTGGGTGAACGCTCCTTGGTGAGGGGAGCTCACAGAAGTGCTCCGCTGCTCCGGAGGGAGACCCGGCTCCCTGCTGCTTCGGCTGTCCCCTCCACCCGTCTGTCTACACGGCATGCCTCGCTTCTCCACCAAGTGCGGCAAAGGCAGTAAGTGCTCCCTCCCCAGAGGGGACCGAAGGCGCTTGGGAGCCTCGGGGACTGAATGCGAAGGCCACTTGGAATAAATGCAAGACCCTCACACCTCCTTAGGGAGGAGCAGGGGTCAGCTTTCAAGCAGCAATTCACCATCTGTGGTCTCCAAAGCAGCTTGCAGAACAGTGGCTAGACTGGGACGCGGGCTTCTCCTTCCCAGCCGTTAGGATCAGGTACGTTACAGCTCTCCTCGCTTCACATTCCCCGCGCAACAAAGCGCATCCAAGCGGCGCGGAGACGCCTGCGCGAGGGAGGCAGCACAACTCCCCCGGTAAAACACTTCCCACCGCGGGACCACCGAGGTAGCCGTGCTCAGGAGCTGGGCTCAGGCAGCCCAGCTTCTGCTGGGCTCCAGAACTGGCTAACTGTGTCGTGGCTTAATGCAGAACCTTTGTGACCTCCCGGATCCCAGGATGCTCTGCACCAGCCCATTGTGGTTATTAATATTTCATTTGGCGGTTCTAAACTCTGCTGCGTAATGTTGCTGCATAAGTACTTGATGACGCTACTACACAACCTTCGTTCCCCCGGCAGCCCCGTGCTCAGGAGCAAGAGCAGCACCCGGGGCTCGAAGCAGGCTCGCTCGTTCCCAAACTTCACTTCCAGCAGTAGGAAGCCTGGCGAAACTCCTGGCCACCGCGGCGGCGGCCGGCACCACCCATGCCTGACGCGAGGCTGCGGATCGCAGGTCCCGAGGTGCTGCCGAGTCTTCTCCTCCCAGGGTGCAGGAGTCGCGGCCCAGAGCCAGCCGAGGGCACCAAGCGCTGGCACCGTCCTGAGCGCGCTGCAGCTTCGCCCTCCAGACGAGCACACCAGCGCTAACGTCGCCTCGCGCCAGGCGGGACCGGCACCGTGCTGCCAGGCTCCTCCACTGGGCACGGCTTGCGGCGTTCTGGTGCAGCAGGGGAGAGCTCCTCCTCAGCAGGTGCTGCTGCCGGATTTCCCACGCCGTTCCTGCGAGGTTTCCGGCAGCGCCGAGGCCGGCGTGCAGCTCCTCCTGGGGAGCTGCCGCAGGCACTGCCCCGACCGAGCGATCGCCCAGCAAGGGAAGGATCTGAGCCTCTTGCAGGGAATGCTCAGACAGAGACAACCTGTCGGCATTACCCCCGTCACCACGTACACAGCGCGCCACCGGCGAGCTCCGCGCCCGGCTGCTTTCCCAGGCGTCGTGTCACATGCGTTACCGCTGGGTATGTTCTGCACGTTTTAAACAACTGGCAACACCTCGTGCATGAGCCTCCTCACAGGAGCAATCGTGCACGGAGAAAGGAAAAGCGGAAAGAGGAAAACCGAGCCTAAACCAAGCGGCTGCCAGCGTTCAGAGCTGGTGGAGAGGCAGGGAGGCTGGCCCGGCCCCGGCCTCTGCCAGCAGAAGCTGCTGAGCTGCCGGAGGCACCGCAGAGCTCGCCGCCGTGGGACTTTTCATTTGGAAGCGGACTGAACAGGAGCTTTTGAAGTAATCACTGCATTACAAAGAATTTCGCTATATTTGGCGAGTTTCAGGTACCACAGACATAAATCAAGAACATTTACTGTAACGTAATTAAAACTGCGAGTCTCCTGGCTGACGCAGCACGGGCCTTTGGTTATTTCTATTTCCAGTTCTTTGCTGAAATCAGGCACAAATTCTCCGGATTTCTCCTTACACTGAGCAGCGATACCCTGCTTGTGCTAAAGCAGACACGCAGGGCAGCCTGAGAGCACGAACCCCAGCCCGTGCCGTACCCTGCGGAAACGTCAGCTCGACGGGCCCGCAGACAAGACAATCGCTCGCACACCTTAAAGGCAGGCAGAACTCGAGCTGCGCAGCTTGCATGGCCACGGCGGGGAGCAGGGCGGCTGTCATTAGCATGCGGCTTCCACAGCCGCGGCGCGGCCGCCCTGCAGCAGCAGCAGCGGCAGCGGCAGCAGCAGCGGCAGCAGCCGCCCCGACGCGGCGGGCTGCGGGCAGCCAGGGGCTGGGAAGGGACGGCCGGGGACGGAGAGGAT
>VXAL01007720.1:1231-13175 GCA_013399475.1 Chauna torquata | reverse complement strand
AAAGGAAGAAAGGCAGAAGAAGCATTAACATGCCAAAATGAGGTTTCCTAAAACTCCTGGTAGTTTGCTGATGGATAGGTCCCTGAGCATTTGGATCTCTCCCAGCCTATAAGTAGTCCCTGGCCCCAGAGTTTGCCTGCTGTGTGGCACGGTGACAGGGGTGGCGAGGAAGTGGCAGGGAAAACACAGAGCCCTGCTTGCCTGTGGGCAGGCTGAGGCGAGGCCAGTCATCCGAGCCTTCCCCAGAATTTGGCAGTGCGGGGGACGTTTGTGTCCCCGCCTTGCCTCCACCAGAAGCCACCACGGTGCCCCGGCGGGTGGGAGCGTGGCATGGCACTGCTGTCGCGGGCCCACGGGTGAGAAAACCCTCTCCAGATGAGTCACATAAAATCCACGCGCTTGAGTGTTTGTAGTCTTCTGGGTCTGACCGCCTAGCTCCCCCAGCAAATGCAACTCCTACTGTGGTTGCAAGGTAAATTTGGGTTGCCTTTGATGGATGCTGACCATAGAAAGCCTGTAAAAGAAAAAGTACGGTCCAGGAACAGGACGGTGGCAGAGCAGGTGTGAAAAGAGACGTTTAAATGCTCAGGCTGCTTTAAAGCTGCATGCACCTTATGGTCAGTGGCATGAAAGGTTTTGGTTTCTTTAATTCAAAAGTAAAGGAAGGAAACAAAAAACCCACACCAAAAAAGCAGATTAGGTAAGGTCAGTCTGATAAAGTACTGCGCTGCCTGGAGATGTTCAACGCTGTGGTCATGAAAGGCTTGTGTGCGAGTGGATATTCTTCATGCTCAGAAATCTTCTAATGGTAATTAATTGATTTTAATGGTAATCTGCTTTTAGTGGTAAAAGCACTTACCGCACTTGCGCGAGGTCTGCAGGACCTGGCTGAAGTACTGAAACACGCGTTCAGGGGGTTGAACAGCAGAGGAGTCACCCATGTGATGTTGCTGAGCTGGCGAGCCAACGCTCGTTGCTTTTTTGTGGCACAGAATTCCCCCTTGTGCACTGCTGGGGCAAAAATCTGCCTTTACTTTTGAATTGCTTATTGAAAGAAAAAACTTCAACAATAAGCCCAACAACCTGCGAGAAGACGTCTAGGATTTTCTAAAAATGCCCTCAGCCCCCAGTTTCACGCTGAACCACTCGTGCTGTGCAGCCACACCTCAAGCCCGCATCGTGCACAGCCTTGCATGCCCTGACCCAGGCACAGCCCTGGCCAAGCGACCGTGCAGCCCCTGACCCGCGGAAGACCTCAGCTGGGAATCCTGGACCTGTGGCAAATGTGGGGCCACTCTCTGTGGCTGAGCCCACCGTGAAATGTGTGGGTGGCTCATTGCAGAGATCGCCACCAAAAGAAAAAACTTGCAGCGGCTATGGGAAGACCCCGGACAAAGGCAGAGACGTGCTTCTGGGTCTTATCTGCAAATTCAGTCCTCATCAGAGAATTGCCCGAGGTGTTGTGCACAGCAGATTGTTCAAAATGCACATACATATCCAAGTGTGCCCAGCTTCCTGGAGCTGCCTGCCCTTCCTGAAGGGGAAAAACCGCCAGCAGCAGTGTATCGCTATCACCAAAATGAGAGAGCACCTCAAACATTTCACTCTTTCTTCCCTGCCAAATTAACTGATTCTGCTATGTAAATGAGTATCTGTGCGTCTGCGGTCATGTACTCTGAAAGGAGCATTTCCTAGGTCTGTGGGTTTATTTCCAGACTCATGCAGACAAATTCAAGCAGGAGTCATCGCGTAGGTGTTTTCTCAAGCACATTAGTAAGGGGCTTCTTCCTCTGAAGAAAAATCCAACATTAGTGCAAAGAAGACCACAAAGCCAGAGCAGTGTCCATGCGGGGTACTACATTGCACAGACTCTGCTCCCCCTCATCTAACATCCCATGGCAAGGATGGGGCAATTGGTCCTTCCAACTGTATGTAAACGTCAGCTAAAACTGATCAGAAAATTAAATTAGAATGGGGGTGAAAAGGGAGAAAAGATCATGAGCCAAAAACGCCAAAAATTTTTATTTTGAAATTCTAAAAATATAGTTCTGTGAAACAGACCATTTTCCAGTAGAAACTTATTCCAGCAAAAAATGGCAAATAGATTGAATACTAACACACTGATCCCCTTTGCTCCCCAAAGCATGTAGATCTTAGCAACTCCTCCACTAGTAAATGAGTCGCCTCAACCGCTCTCCACACAGACAGGTTCTCTTGTACTAAGTACTGGACTCTTTCAGGGGCCAGAGAGGATAAGAAATACTTTAGCTCCCAAGTTAATATCTCATGGTCTTCCAGGCATCGGGAAGCTCCTGCTGGCCTTAAGTGCTCATGGGCACTGTCACAGAGGCCTCCAAGGCCACGCATCAAGTTAAGGAAAGAAATGAGTAAATGGCTCCTCCACGCCACAGCAGGCAGTCCGTGTCTGCACGCAGGTGAGGTGGCAAGGTCCAGCTAAGCCGACAGATGGAGAAGCTACTTTGGTCCTCATGGATGGCAGTGGTTCGTTCAGTGCAAGCTCTGCAAGAACCTGTGAAATCACCAGCCCCCGTGCCGGGCAGCAGCTGAGGGCTGCCCTCCTCCAGGGAGGAACAGCGGCCCCACAGCAGGCCACCTGCCAAGGGCCACGCAGGGGACATCTTGCAGCCCTGGTCCTAGCACCTCTCAGGTCCCCTCCCTTTCACTGAGCGGCAGATTTATCGCCCTCTTCCTGCCAACAGTCTGTTTTGAGGGCACAGGCCTGGGCCAAAGGATAAAGCTGTCTCCCTCTGCGCCATGAGCCGGGCGCGCACCCTGCAGTAGCAGCTCTCAGGAGCGCTGCCCGCAGGGACCGGCGGTCAGCCAGCGCCAGCGGTGGTCCCCCCCCGGCCACCGGCGATTTACCACACCAAGGGAGCAATAAAGAGAAGAAGGAGGAAGCAGATGAAGAGGATGTAGCATCTCAAAAAAATCTTTCTATTAAGATGCTCACTTCCACATTTCTTTAAGTTCTTCACGACTAAATAATCATTGATTTGGTTGCGAAGAACTCTCTGACCCTGCGCCCACAGCCGGAAGCTGCGCTCTGCAACTGGAACCATTTGTGAAACCACTCTGTGGAAGTTCAATATACTGTAGGTTCAGTGTGTCTGGTGTGCTTCTGTTTCAGCTTTCCCATCCGCCCCCCAAAAACTGAAAATTAAGCATTGAGTTTTTTTAAGAATCTTTACTAACTTTTTTTCCAATTTAAATTATACTTCTAAAGTACAAGTAAAAAATTACAATGAAATACATTGCTAATTTCTACAAAATATTCTAAATAATAATGCACTTACATCATTTACACAATTTACTTTCGCAATAAAATAGGAGAGCGTAGATCAATATTTACAATATTGACAGAGAACACAGTTGCGCAGCCGTCTGCTTCTGGTGCTGTCTCTTGCTGGAGTACCTCCTAGACACCACATCCTGCAGTTGCACACAAATCCTTCTGCGGGGAGAAAACCCTGCCAAAATCCTTCTGGGTGCAGGGACCTGCCCATAGGTTTCCAAAGAGACTGATGTGGTGGCTAAAACTTGCTTCTTCAGCTTAAAGCTGCCACCGTAGCTCATGTGCACACATTGATGAGTTTATTTAAGGAATTCCCTGATTTAGACTTTTGCTTCAGTATATTAGGCACTTCATTTTAAAAGTTATCTACTATGGCTTATGCAAAAAAATTCACTTTCCTCGGGACACGTACTTGCCAGTCAGTGGGAGAAACAGACATGTCCAAGGGCACGCTTCGAGCCAATGTTTTAAGTTAGCCTGCATTAGAAATGTAGATCATAATACTTAATATCAGTCCCGAAGGAAGTGTTTCATCGAGACCTGGCCTTTCCAGCAAGTCAAGCAATGTATTTTAAAGCTTAATATGTCTGGACTTTTTTCCCAATTATTGGTAACTAGAGTTTTCCCCTCTTATAATAATTTAACTACTTACACCCATGTTGTTCAACGTGCCATTGGGTGACATATCCCACGCATGATTGTCTTAAAAAGTATACTGTAGATTGATGGATTATTTACATATCTTAACATGTAGACAACAAAGTTGCAAATATTACCAAATAATAAATATAGATCAACAGAGTACAATATTGAAATAAAATAAATTAGAATTATTCTCCAGGTATTGATTTCCCTCCTCTAGGGCAGGAGCCAGAGACCATAAAAATCAGTGACGTTTTTTCAGTGACTTGAAAAGGTTTTGGATAGGGCTCCTTGTTAGACACTGGCTGTTTGAAACAAAGATGTTTAGCAAAGCTGACAAGTGTCTGAATATGATCAAACAGCAAAACTTACCTCAAAAAGGAGTCTTTGGGGTAAAACAATTTAGACCAAACAATAATACTGCAACTTATTAAGAAGAAAACAGTTCTTGCAGATTGTCTCAACATTAATTCAGCAGCAAGGAAATAAGCATACAGTTAAGAACACAACGTATTTGTGAGACAAATACGTGTTAGTGCACGTGATTTTCCAAAAACTTCTGTCCTCAGCTACATTTGTGTAGATTTCAGAATGCTTCTAACTAGACAGCTATCAACAGCTTTCTCATGGCTATACCTAAGTTTGCCATTAAAAAAAAAACAACAACAAAAAAACCTGAAAAATAATAATGAGTATCTTACTCAAGGAAGTTGTCCAGATGCCAAACTTCAGGCCCATATACATGAGAACACAGAAATTCGGAATCTAAGTCAAAATCTCAAAAATTAGACCTCTCAAACTAGAAAAAAGATTAAAAGCAGTGAATCTGCTCTCAGAATTGCACGCTCACCGGGTTTGTAAACTCTAGATGAAGTTAATGGTGCACTGTTCAGTGTAAGAGGCATAGCTTAGATGCTCTATGCAAAGCAGTGCAGATGCTTTATCTGTAATTTACCTCGTCTTCTTTTTCTCTTCCTCGAGGATTAAGCATTGAAAGTAATTCAGTAGTTAAAACGTCTGTCTTAAAGGAAAAGGTCTGGGTTTACATGGAAGGTGGGGTGACAGGCGTCCATGTGGATGCTAGCCGAGCATGTGCGGAGGCGTCGTACTGGCTGTCAGGGAGGTCCGTGGGTGCCCCGCCGTCGTACAGGGGGGACGCGGAGGCAGTGGCCGTGACCGGGTGTGGAAGGGCGGTGTAGTGCGCTGGAGAGCCACGTAAAAACTGGGAGCTCAGGCCGTTGGACATCCCGCTCGACTGAGACACCGGCGTGATGGTGCTGTTACTCACAGACCATAAGTTAGGGTACTGACTGAAAGAGGGAGAGTGATAGATACAATAAGTTATTGGTGACTCCCGGTTCTGCTGGCAGGTGCTCAGATCACCACCAGCTCCCAAGCCAGGTTCATTTGCTGGAGACGGTGGATTTCTTTAGGAAGCTCGCAGATACTGGGAGGTAGGAAGGACCCCCAGGCAGGAAAGCTGTGTTCATGCCACCCCACCAGTAAATCTAACCTCTGCTTTCCAACAGCAGCTTCCAGAACCGGGTATAAAAGTAAATTTTAGGCCAAACTGAGGAATTAACAGGGTGGCCTGAAAAATGCAGAGGTCTGAGAGCTCATTCCTGAATCATGCCGTACCCTTGCCTCAGGGGAAAGCAATGTGACATGGGGGTGGCTGGACACAGCAGCTGTTGGACACAGACAGGCTTGAATCCATTGTCACGAGTCTGTCAAAGCTGTAATCCCCCTTGGGTCCCCCTGTGGTCAGAGAGGGACAGACACCTCCAGACAGCAATTCAGCCTTCCTACGACCTTGTTCATCATCTCATGTTAGAAGGGGAAGAGCTAGATCGATGGCTGCAGATTGCATGGATAATACAGAAAGGGTTGTTTGACAGAAAAAAACAAATAAAGTAGCAAACAAATGAGAAACAGCCCTTGTCAGGGCTCTACAGCTTCCACACCCTCTCTCTCCCCCATCTCTGGGTGTGTATATTCAAACACTCACACGTATGCGTGTAAACATACACACACAAATTAAAAGAAACAAGCTAATTACAGAAACTCTATGAGAACAAGTTCAACCCTCTATATAATACTACATAGCACTTACAGATCCCAAGCAGTTTACCCAAAAAAGAGAAATTTTATTCTTACTTTACAGATAGAGGCTTAGACTAAAGGGATGGCAGAAATGCCTCCTTAAGGTCCCACAGTTCCAATTCTATGGTTTTTCTCTACTGGACAACTCTTAATGCAGCAACTCAGTGGACTTAGCAACTTTCCAAGCACATATCCTGGGGGTCAGACTTTGAAAGAAGTGCTAGGAATACCTGTTTACTTGATCAACATACATTCAGGACTAAAACTTCTGTTTGGTAATACAGCTATCTTATACTGCGCAGTAGTACATACTCTTGTTAACAGCTAAGTGTCAATGGGCATGGCTCAAAGAAGAATGTTTTCCACAAACCAAGCGGTAGGTATGAATCACCAGAAAAGATGCCCGAACCTCAACCCTCTGTGGTTAATAGCAAAGATTTTACCACCTTAACTGTATTCCTTTGAATTTTCAAGTTTAGCTCTAAGGGACTGACTGTAAGCTAATCATTGAATAGAATCATTTAGGTTGGAAAAGACCTTCAAGATCATCAACTCCAACCATAACCTCTGCTAAGGGACTGAAACTTTACTTCAGATAGTAAGTACAAAGAGGAGAACAGATACATTTATTGGATCACAAAATTGAAAAGGTTTTCACCAATTGTACAATTCGATGCTATGCTGGCTTGTCAAGCAACACAAGTAAATAATTAGTACCCCAACATAATTAGTACCCCAACCACTTGTTTCCACACTCCAATTCACTGACCCTTTGTTTGTAGCAGAACAAGGGTTTGTGGAGATGGATGGGAAAATGGTGACTGGCTAAAGCAAGACAGATTGAAAAGAAATTTTTAAACATCATTTTGCTTAAAAGCAAAAGGAGATGAAACTTAAGAGAGCATCCTCAAATTCAATGGATTCTTGTCTAAATGATTTTTAATCCTGCATCTACAAAATATTGCTGTCATAAGTATCCACATTTCCAAAGCATCAACACTAACTTTTATCTGTTTCATCAATCTGTTTTCCTTGTGACTAGTCCTTCTCAGTGGCCCCCTGGACAGCCAGTGATTTGCATGTGGCCATAAGGATTTTTTAATTTGGTGGTGACTCTCTACTTCCTTTTTCAGCCTTCTCTTACTAGGGCTTCTGAGGGATGGACTCCTACCTGGAGCTGGTAGCTGTGCCAGTGCTGTGACCCATGGGCAGCATAGTTGTATGTGCGGGGACTCCGAGAGCAGACCAGTTGTCGTGGGACTGGAGCATGGAAAGGCAGGCAGAGGAATTGTCGGCATAGGCTGCTGAGAAAACAAGCAAACACACTAGAATCAGGCCAAATGACAATCTTGTATTCAAATGCAATGGATCGCTTTAAACCAACCTCCCCCACTACTGCCTTGCCAAAAAAAGTAAAAAAAACAAAACCCCCAACACACACACACACACACACACACACACACACACACACACAAAGAAAAAACAAGTCATCTACCAGTTGTGTCAAGCTTACAAATTCACTGGCATTGCCCCCACTGGCGGGCCGTTTTCCTCAACTTACAACTGCAAGGTCTTATTTCTGTGAAGGACCTACAGACAAAAAGCTGTCTATTTTCAGCCCACCTGCTAATTCAGAACACGCATCTTATTCAGTCAACGGAAAGAGGCAGGCTCCTCACTTACACTATCCCAACCTCTCTCCCAAGGCACCTACTTTATCTCCATCATCTACGTTGGCAGTAACGGTCTGGCAGCCCTGGACAATACGCAGTCTGAATCACGTATCCCAGTTGTGAGCTGAGAATGCCACCACGGGCTCTCAAGTCTGCCTTAGGCTTCATCAAGAGTGACTGGACTGTAGCTTAAACTACTCAACTTGTGACCAAAACTGGCCGTCCAACACAGCAGAGGTATTAGGAAGCTGTAAAGGGATTCCTATACAGCCACGCATAGCCAGAAAGAAGTTGCTTTGGTAGCTGGCTGAGGGAAGGAGAAAAGGTTTCTTGTCGAAAATTAGGGGAAGAGAAGGAACACTGGAAGTGTTTTGTTCTTTTATTTTGTTTCAGGCCACAAATCTTGCATAGAATTTCAGGATGCAAGAAAAGTCCATGGAAAGCTAGTTTTCCTTTTTAAAATAAATTACAAAGCTACATATAAGATGGACCAGGCTACACGTGGAAGCCTATATATTCCTGCACAATTCAAAATATTACTTTTTTTTCTAAATGGAAACCTTCAATATCTGTTAAGGGCAAAAATTGTTAACAGGCTTTTGCCAGAACAAGAGGAAAAAAAAAAATCGTTATTAAAAATGACCTGCTTTTCTCTTCCTTATGTACATATGGCTTAAGGTACTGAGCTTTAAGCTACTTGGCTATTCCTGAGCACCACTGACAAGTAGCTCTGGAATTTACTGGGCTCCACATTGTTAACTTGTAGCCAGTTGCGACACATTTTTTGAGGACAATCTTAATGCATTGATGTAAATTACAGCAATAAATACATAAAATTGACAGAAACAGGCCCTCAATTATTTGCTTTAATATGTTAATAACAAGTGATCCCACTACCAGAACTGGACCTATATGGTTTCAGTTCATTGTCTTTCCTATAACTAGCAATTAAAATCCTCACTTTCAAACTTAACTTCAAAGAAAAAGTCTCTAAGTTTAACCTCATCAGCCACAGTAATTCAAGAACACACAGCAAAGCCAGCCCAACACAATCTAATCAATTAACGGCCAGCAGTTCTACATAACCTTTTCCCCCCCGCCCACCGTAGAGACTGTGGGGACACATACCCATCGTCACTATTTCTTTGCAATGCTAGCCCCAAACCCTCTGCATACACTGAACTAGACTGTGACCGATGTTCCCGTGGCATCACTCTAGATGCACACCGCTCAAAGCTTGCATCCCGTGGCTAATTTCCCATCTTTACGTAGCTGCAAAGTACGACTTACTTGGCGAGTTGTTTCTATGGGTGTAGGGATTGGGGTAAGGGGCAGAGCGGTGGTTCCTCAGCGATGAGTACCTTTCACAGCTGTGAGCAGGGGAGAGCGACAGGGGTGCTCCAAACTGAGGGTGAGGATTGGCAGGTGGGCACAGAGTCCCAGTCCCAGGAATAAGCCAACTACCTACTGTGAGAAAGCAAGAGTTTCGTACAATGAGTATGTAATGCACCCAGACACTGAAAGAATGACAGAGCAACAAGGCAGGCAACTGATCAGAGAGGAAGCGCGCACTCGTGAAAGGAAAAGAAGCGTCTATGCCGCTGAAATGTCTGGATTTTACAACTTTAAATGGTCTCATGAAGGAAAAAATCAGAAAACAGCTTAGAAAAAAATCTTGTGCCAAGCTAACATTTTTTAAAGTTACCATTTAATTACAATCACAGTAAGGAATCACTGGAATGGTTAAACCCTCCTTTAGGTGGGAAGGGTGTGCTCATTGGTGCGCTCAGTAAGCTCAGTAACAGTGTAATGGTCAGTTTTAAATTGCCCTTTCGGTGGTCTCAATTTACAGCTAAGCTCTGCTCACTGAAACAAAGTAATTCCTTCTACAACTGAACTCCCCCTTTCAGAGGCTGCAGACAATTTTTGGCACTAACCCTTTAAAACACAAATCATTAAAACACTCTTGCCTTTTATTCATCTGAGGGAACTTCAAGCAAATGTCCCTAATTGTCTTATATAAGTATTATTTCAATAATTTTCTGCTGTACTTTAAAATGAACTTTAGTCTCTGTATCCATAAGAATATTGCTGTCCTTGGCTGTCTTTTTGGAAATGAAGGTCACTGCAGGATTCTGTTAAAGAATTTTGACAGTAATACTGCTGTCCAAACCACACACACGTATATCATCATGTTTAAACGATCATAAACCTGCATGATCAGCAGCCCTAAGGATTGGCAATATTATTCTCCTTATGAACTAATTAGCCAGCCAGCAAACACCGCTCTCAAAGTTTTGCTTAATTAACGGGTGAGATGGAAGAATTCAAGGTTATATTCATGATGCAGATTGAAAGGAAACATACACTGTGAATACCCAGACTGCTGGTTGTCTCCCACTTCCTCCATCATGTCTTTGTGATCACTTCTGTAAAAGATACCACGCCAAATTAGTTAAGAGTATGTTCTCACAAATCCATAAAAAATTTCCACAAACTTTAGAGTTGAGTTTAGTGAAGAGCTCTCACCTTTCTTTTGCATCAAGAAATGCCTTTGCAAACGGATTGTATTTAATTTTTAAAGCTGTGATCTAAAAACAACAACAAATATTTTTATTCGCAAGTATCATTCATTAGCATATAGAAACTAAAGACTTGAATTAGGGCTTTCCATTGAAGTCAGTGAAACCACAGATTTTTGAAGAAATAAGATTAGGCCCGTGATACCTATGCACGTCAGCTAAACAGCACCTAACGTCTGGAGCACTAGCAGCGGGCGAGGAATTAGTCCCGCTGCCGGACTTCTACGAGACTGAGCTGCCTGAGTTTATTGATCCGCTAAGGAAACGGTTAAGAAAGATAGCACACTAAGGGGCTGGAAAAAGCTGCAAGTTTCAGGACAGGGCGGAACGGGCTTCAACAAATCTCAAAAAGATCGGTAATTCACAGATTCGTTAAATGCAGACATGCACTTCGGCTGACAGAAAGGCCAGTTTTGAAAACGGCACGTCCAGTTACTTCACGATGCAGTTGAAAACGAAGACTGCGTTTCTCCCCACACCAGCTTGCCCCAAAGAATCTATTAAGAATTACTCTTCTGCAATGAACCTGCAGTACGCATTGAGACAGCAACCAGACCTTTGTGCTGTTACGCGTTCGCGGAGGTTTTACATTTAGCTTCAAAGGAAGCGCAGAGCGAAATGGGAGCTGCGACACGGGCCCCACTGCTTGGCTTCGCAGCCTGCGCTCTGCCACTCGACAGGACGCGCGGCCGGGGGGCTCCTTCCCCGCCGCGCCTACCTCCTCGTTCTGGTACGCCGTCACGGCGATGAACTGCGTCTCCGGGAAGGAGTGGCTGGTGATCATCCGCTGAGGGCCGCCGACCCTCACTATGTGAATCCTGGGCTCGTACTTGTGCAGGGAGTTCAGCATGATCTGCGGGCAAACGGACAGAGCGGGTAAGCGGTGGCAGGGCGCAGGCCGGTCCTGGCAGGCGCAGGGAGCACTCCGCTTCTAAAGCAGCTAGCGGTCCACCTCTCCAGCAGGGGAGAGAGAGGCAAGAGGGACCGGCAAAGCCTAAAACAGAAGCTGCGAGAAGACGAAGGGCAGGCTGCGGTCAGCCACCCCCACCTCTTGCGTCGCTACCACCGTCCCGCAACGCCTGCCAGGGCAACCCGCGGCCCGCCGCCGCCGCTCCCCTACCTGCCCGCCGCCGTTGAGCTTGTTGGTGAGCTTGACCTTGCTGAAGGAGACGGGCGCCTTCATCCAGTGCGCGCCGAAGTTGGGCGAGTCGGGGTGGATGTAGACGCAGCTGGGCGCCTGCGGCTCCGGCTTCCCGCCCGGCACCCACTCCCCGTTCACGTACTTCCAGCGGTGGCCGTCGGCCGCCACGAAGTCCAGCAGGAAGGAGTACATGGCGTTGGGGTCCAGCCCCGACACGCTCACCTTCAGCACCGGGAACATCCTCCTGCGGGGCGACACGGCGGCGCGAGGCACGGCGGGGGCGGCGCCGGCCGCCACGAAGTCCAGCAGGAAGGAGTACATGGCGTTGGGGTCCAGCCCCGACACGCTCACCTTCAGCACCGGGAACATCCTCCTGCGGGGCGACACGGCGGCGCGAGGCACGGCGGGGGCGGCACCGCCACCGCCACCGGCACCGGCAGCCCGGCACCCCCCGCCGCCCCGGGCCCTACCTGCCGTTCTTGGTGACGAT
>VXAL01007715.1:114637-168582 GCA_013399475.1 Chauna torquata | reverse complement strand
CCTCTCCATGAAGGAATTGTTCCTAATATACAATTTAAACCTTCCCTGAAGCAACTTGAGACCGCTTCCTCATGTCCTTTCACTTGTCACCTGAGAAAAAGAGGTTGACACCCTCTTAGCTGCAGCTTCCTTTGAGGTAGTTGTAGAGAGCCATGAGGTCTCCCCTCTGCCTCCTTTTCTCCAGGCTAAACTACCCCAGTTCCCTCAGTTGCTCCTTGTAAGTCTTTTTTTCTAGTCCCTTCATCAACTTTACTCTTCCATGCACACACTCGAGCAACTCAATATCCTTCTTGTAGNTCACTTGTCACCTGAGAAAAAGAGGTTGACACCCTCTTAGCTGCAGCTTCCTTTGAGGTAGTTGTAGAGAGCCATGAGGTCTCCCCTCTGCCTCCTTTTCTCCAGGCTAAACTACCCCAGTTCCCTCAGTTGCTCCTTGTAAGTCTTTTTTTCTAGTCCCTTCATCAACTTTACTCTTCCATGCACACACTCGAGCAACTCAATATCCTTCTTGTAGTGAGAGGCCTAAAACTAAACACAGTATTTTAGGTGTAGTCTCATCAGTTTTGCATGCAAGGGAGCAATCACTTTGCTAGTCCTGCTGGCCACACTACTTCTGATTCAGGCCAGAATGCCATTAGCCTTCTTGGCCACCAGATGTAGTACAAGAATCTGAGTTGTAGATACACTGTGTTTTTCAGTAACGAGAGATTTTCAGCTATGCTGTATGTGAAATATGGAGCCATTTCCCCCACTCTTTGTTCTAACAGGTTTGCATTGCTCTTTGTATAGAATCAAAATGAAGACAGAAAATACAGATTGTAGGGTTTTGCCTATTGCTTCTCAGTTCATAAGAATATTTTTGCTGGTGCATCTTTCCCTGTCTGTAAGCAGCTCACTCATCTGAACAGAGCACTCATTTGAACGGAGTTAGTACTGTGACTGAACCTCACAAACACCAGGCTAGAGTCTGTCCACATGCTGTATAAAAATGGAGAGGATAAGTAAACGTGTGTGCTTAGCTGGTGACAGGAATGCTTACACTGGCAGGATAAGGCAATATTAATTCAAGGGCTATATACTTTACTCATACTGTAACTATTGTTTTCCAAAATGAAAGAACATACAGGTTGGGAGACAAAATACCCACATTGTGAAGTGCTAGCTTCATCCTGATTTACTGCAGATATGTTTTTTTTTTACTACATGAGTTTTGTTCCAGGCATGGCAGGAATCGTACACGTGAACAATGCAGAATTATAAACAACACATGGAAATGTTAGGGCACCGAGCAATCCTGAGTAACAGCAATCTGGCCAACTTCAAAGCAAAGCTAAGAGCAGCTGCTTAGCAAGGGGAAAAGCAAAAACAAACAAAACAAAACAAACAAACAAAGGAATAGTATTCTGCCTTTGCAGTTCAGAAGTAGTTTGGTCTTCATGATGCTTTCAGACAGTAGCCACAGATACTTAATGTCTTTGATTAGCTTGCTTTAGGAGCTTCAGTTTGGAGATCACTTAACCAGTCATTGCCAATTTTAATTCCTTTGAAGAGATCTGTCTATAGCATCCTTTACAGATATTAATCAGAAGTTGTTATTGGTGTTGGGTATAACACGCATGTAAAGCTTAAGTTTAAAGCAGATCAGTAATTATTTTTTTCCTCAACATTTCTTTCCTCATCCATTTAGGTGGTTAATTTCCTGCAGTGTGATGATATTGCATAGTATGAAAACATACAGAAGTATGTTTTTGCTTGAATCATATTTGGATGGGGATGGATAGTCAGTGAAATAGTAAGATGTTGTTGAAGCATCTTCAAGATTCCTCAAGCCTTTCTGTGACCAAATTTTCTACTGGGGAATATCGTCTTTCTTCAGCTGATCACAGGCAACACATAGGTTGTTCTAATGCTTGTAGTTTATCTCCCAAGAAAGCATTTTCACTGAGGAGGATTTTTCTTTCTCAGAAAGAACTGAGACAGGAGCTCCTACCCTTTTCTCTGCAGCACCCTACTAAGAAAAGAACAAAGGTGATGGGCTTTCACTGGCAAAACTGTTACTGTGTTCTACCTGTGCTGAGATTTCCATTGATACCTATAAAGCTGTCTCTCTCCCCACACACTTTTTTTTTCTTTTTGAAAGTTGTGTAACTCAGGCCAGAACATATGCTTTGCATTGTCAAGGAGAGGCAATGGTGACCTGTACAGAAAAGATATTGATGATAGGAATTGAAAATGTGAATTTTTTCTTTCATTCATATTCTTTCCTTTACTTTCAGTTGCAATCCCACAAGAACTCGTTTTCCCCTCATTTATATTGTAGTAGCATATGGCCACCCCAATCAAGATATGGGTTACCTTATGCATACAAACAGAGGATAAAAGTTGAGTCCCTACCTAATCTAGATTCTACGAAGAGCAGAAAGACAAAGTAAAAAAGGAATGTGTATGGAGGACTTAAGTACAACACCATTCAGAAATATTTGAGCTAGCTTTGAATGATCTATTATGACCGTCTTATATTGGCTAATAAACTGTGTTAACAACAATTGTCATTAGCAGCAGGACTAACTTAGCAATCTCTCTATAGCGGGGAATTAAAACTTTAGGAACATGGAGATCTTAGTGCTCCAGGGCACATAGAGTGCACCAGATGGCAACTGAAGAAGTCTTCTGTGTTATGTCTTCTTGTTCAATATTACAATAGCAGTGAACATACCAAGTTAGGGACTAAAGATGCTCCCAAGTAGGGAGCATCTATTTCAGTAGAGAAGTAGTAACGATATTAAGAACAAAGAGAAAACGTGGTCTGTATTTTGTGTATATATCTTTTAACGTTACTTTTGTGTCTGCTTTAAAACCTAGATTGATGATACTAGATTTCAATTATTTGTTTGGGAAAGACAACAGGATGAAAGTTTGGAGAGCATCATGTATTGTACACTTTGCTTTGGTAAGACATTTTACCTATTCCAGCTGTTGTATTGGTCTTTTTACCCTTTCAAAACAAATCCTGTGTTTTTCAATAAAAAAAGTTCTGGGCAATGTGGGTAGTAAGAATTAGAGTCTCAAAAATATAAAAGCTGTTTAATTGGTTCCTGTCTCAGCCATATGAAATGAGTTATTGTATTTGGCATTTCCTTTATAACAGAAGTACTCTTAAAATAGTATCATGTTTCTGGGGAACCATGCTCATTTACTGTAAATTCTGTATTTTGATGTGGGGAGAAACTGCTAAATGATAATAATGTTTCAGAATGTTGAACAGTGGTCTGATATAAAAAATAGAGTTTGTTCCAGTGTCCTTTGCAGTGTTTAGATTTAGTAGAGAAATTCTCAGGGGGAACTCTGATCTGTTAAGTTTTGTATTATGAATACTTTTTGATCTCATACCTGAATAATATCCTATGGTATCTCAAAATCTTGTTCAGCAAGATTCATTCATTGTTGCTTATAAGAACAACAAGATTTCTGATTGCTAAATTGATTTTTTTTAACAAAAATTTAAGAAAAAATAGATAAATAAGACTCAACGTTTTTTTCTAAACTGTTGCTTTTGCTGTATTGCTTAATAATTTGCTGCATATTGGCTCTTCTTCTCTAGATAAATGCAAGCCCAGTAACAACTGTGAAGTGCCCATTTCTCCCCCTCTTCTGATGGATATGGATATTACTTATATTGTGGACAGCTCTCGCAGCATCAACAGTGAAGAGTTTCAGAGAGCCAAAGACTTCGTGAGCAACATGATAGATCAGTTTGTTATTGCCTCACAGCCAACTGCATCATATGGAGGCATCAGAGTGGCTTTGGTACAACAGGCTCCCAGGGACTTTCTGCCTGACAGAAACAAAACCCCTGTGGCCTTGGAGTTTGATCTAGGAACGTACAGCAATAAAGATTTGATGAAGAAACATATCCAAGAGTCTGTTCACCAACTGGAAGGGCCATCAGCCATTGCTTCTGCACTGCAGTGGACGGTTGAAAATGTGTTTTTTAAAGCACCCAGACAAAGAAAACACAGGGTCATATTTGCAATAGTTGGAAGCAAAACAAGCACATGGGACAGAGAGAAGCTGAGAGATATTTCACTTGGAGTCAAGTGCCAAGGATTTACCGTGTTCACTCTTGCGCTTGGCAATGACGTGAGTGACGATGAGCTGATGGAACTGTCCAGCACCCCCACAGACCAGCACTTACTGACACTGGGCAGGGTTTCAACATCTGAGATGGTGTATGCTCAGAGGTTTAGCCGGACATTTCTGAATCTGCTGCAACGTAAGTAGCATGCAATGTCGTTCGCATAAGTTATGGAAAAAATGAGAAATGTTGTGTAGAAAAAGGTGGTCGGTGTATGCACTATCATTCAGTTTCTAGTCATAGTCTAAACAGTCTTTAATCTATAGTTCGCAGCAGATTCTGGACACTAATGGAAGTGCCAGTAACTACAGAACAGTGTTATATTCTAATGGTGCTTTAGGCCAAAATCTTATGTAGTTTTTTTCCCATAAGTTTGTATGGCTATGCTGACTCCACTGTCTCTAAAAAAAAGACTATTCTTCATCCAAGAAAGCACAATTATTTTCCTGATTTGGGCGTACATTTCTCCTCTGACCCTTAGCAGGTCCAGATTTACTGAGCTGTTAATGCTTATTTAGGCTTTTGTGCAGATAAAAGTTTAAACATTAGCAGCTCTGGTCTTAACCTCTCTTTATTGCAGTTATTCCTCGTCTGTAGAGCAGAGAAAAAACTTCTTAACTTTCTAAGACACATTTGTGTAGATCATCAGTTTTTAGGTGCTTTGAAATGGGTAGAAACTGAAACACAGGAGGTTCCGGCTCAACATGAGGGGCCACTTCTTTACTGTGAGGGTGACAGAGCACTGGAACAGGTTGCCCAGAGAGGTTGTGGAGTCTCCTTCTCTGGAGATATTCAAAGCCCGCCTGGATGCCATCCTGCGCAACGTGCTCTAAGTGATCCTGCTCGGCGGGGGGTTGGACTAGATGATCTTCAGCGGTCCCTTCCAAGCCTGCCCATTCTGTGATTCTGTGAAATACATAAAAGAGAATATCAAGAAGGAAACTGCCACTGATTTAAAATCCCCATCAGAAGCATGTGCTTAGATATCAAAGTTTCAACAGAAGGAAAAGCAGTGTATTACAGAGCAAGACAGTATTGATTCAGGTCACTCTCATCTAGCTGATCTCTAATGTGATTTTCATTTTCCTGGACGTTGTGCCAATCTCTCTAGATATGATGTGTTACTTATTGAAAGATACAAACTCCAGTTCACAAGAGAAATATTTTTTTTCCTACTGCATTTTATTAATCCTACTGGGGTTTGGAGGAATTTAGAACTCATCTGTGGCATGTGTGCTTTCCCCACAGAAGAAATGAACAGTTATCCTTCTCCTGAACTTCAAGAAGAGTGTGAAAACTTAGATCGGGGTGACACACAAGAGCAAGTGTCTATGACTGAAAGGTTTGGAACTGCCTATTAAAGCTGTTGGGTGTGTAAGGGGTAAAACTATATATTTACATTTATCTCTGAACATAAGATTTCTCCCTTTGGATTATTAGTTATATTCAAGTTAGCTTTGACAGAAACAGGATCAAGATCAAAAAAGTTTTTCACAGTATTCAGAAGGAATGAACCAGGTGCATTTTTGAAAGCCATGCTGGTGCTTTAATACTTTTTTTTTTTTTCCTTTCCTCCTTCAAAGGATGCTTTTTCCTGGAACTGATGAAACTGGTTACAGTGGCGATTTAAAAGGCCTTGAACCAACTGAAATTAGAGTCCTGGAAAAAGTTAGAGAGACTACCACAAAACCTGTACACACAAGGCCAGAAATGGGATATGATTCTGAGGAGAGTAAGTATTTCACAGGGGAAGACGCTAAAGGAGAAAAACCGCAAGAGTATGGAGAAGCTCAAGAGCAAAAGGAAAACCTAGAGGCAACATTAGAAACTGGAGCTGACTATAGTGTTTATGGTATGATTTTAGAGTATGAGAATCTCTTTGAATTCCATAGAAAGACTCTGAATTGTGAAGGACTTGGTTGAATATTTACTCAGTATGAAGCATTTCCATTAATTACATTTTCCAGAACTTTTTGTTACCATATGTCTGTATTTGGTCCAGATCTGTATAGTAAGAGTTCGTAATTAAATGCTGAACTGCAGGTGTCGTTTAGACTTTAGCTTTGATTTATAACATTTTGTTAAGAATAAAATATAAAGTTGTAATCCTCGTAACTAAAACAGCTGATCATCTTAAATCCCCAAGTTGCGCTATAATTACCAAATTACTTCTGCTGCTATCTTAGCTCAATGTGGAGCAACTAAATATGTATCTCTGATACAATCTGTTCCTGTAGAGAGAACAGGATTCCTCACTAGAGGTATCCTGTCAAGATTCATATATTCTCCATGTTTTTTACTTTGCCTCCTGATTACACATACTTTTTTCCAGATTTGCCATTTGATACAATAGGTAGGTGAATTGGATTGTGAGATCAGTTTTTTTTACCAACATCCTTTTAACACTATTAAGCGTTTCTGTTGTGTAGACTACAATTGGAGATCATTTCTTTGGAAAAATGCAATGGTGCCTATATGGCTTTGGTGGTGTTGCTCATTGCTACAGCTCCCATCCCTCTGTTTTTCATCTTTCCAGTCAAAAGGGATTCTGCGGAATGTCTGGTAGTCCCATCCCTGATGAGAGGGCCAGTGCTTTTGCAAAATTGTTTTAATATTGGATTTCTAATTAAGAGCTAACGTACCTCTGGAGTCCCAGACATCCACCATGCATGACTGACTTGCTCTGCACAGACAGAATTGGTCCCATGGCCTAGTTACACGTGTACATTCTTGAATCAGCGCTCTCCATTAACAATGAAAATATGTTACTGTTTGCATTTTGCAAATAAAATGTTTCCTGTGAGGAAGCAGTCAGGTTCTTATGTGAGCAGTGACATAAGCCACTTAAAGGAGAGGTGTGAACTGCAGTTCCCAATCCTGATTTGTAATTAGTGACCCAACAACTTACTTCTGAAAATATGTAGCACAGTTTGAGAACTTGCCTTTTGAGAGATGTGTTTTGCACTGATCTGTTGTTTGAGTTTCTTGTGTTTCAATTCATTTGGAGGACAAGGTTATGTAATTTTAAATCTCTGAGTTGGGTGGTTTTATCAGTATTTTGCTTTACTTCTCAATGCTTCCCCTTTGAGGTCATACAGATATCAGTCTAGAGCTGCTCTTCTGAGTTCATTTGAGTAGCTCTGTATTTTTTACGTTGGTGAAAGCTGATGAGATCTGTACTCACCTAATACCAGATTGCTACAAAGTATGCTACTTTTGCCTACTTTTTGGCTAATTTATACAGTTTAACTCTATATTACTCTGGGATTTGGTTAAGAGACTAATTTATCCACCTATGCGTGTTCATCTGTGAAATTTTATTGAAGCATACTGGTATAAAGCAGAGGGACATTCAGAAAAGTTTGAAGAGTAGTTTGTGCTAACTTTATGTACCTAGTCCTTATAGATCAGGTATAATCGTTTTACAAGAGTGTTGGTAAAAAGTCTGTGTTAGAATACTAAAAATCTTCTAGCAAGTTCTGTTTATGCTACTCAAAGTCTAGTTTCAGCCATTCCTTCTAATCAAATCAATCATAAGAGGGGCCACTGGCTATCCTGACACTGTAAGTTTGTATGTGGATACTTAGTGAATCTTTTTAAGACCTTGAATACTGGCTACCTCTCTCATCTGCTAATTTGTGCTGAACATTATTTTCCCTGAAATTCCAATGATGGGAAAGGTGGATCTTTCATTAAATCTCTCTCTTATTTGCCTTTTCCAGATGCATGTGACCTGGTTCAAGATAGCGGAGAATGTCAGAATTATGTTCTGAAGTGGTACTACGACAAAGAGCAGAAAATGTGTGGTCAGTTCTGGTATGGGGGCTGTGGAGGCAACAAAAACAGATTTGAAACGCAAGAGGAATGTGGAGCCTTGTGTATAAAGTCTTTCTAGTGCAGAGACATTTAAATTACTTTATATCTATGATGACGCTATCAAGATGATGGGCAAAAGAGATTGAAAGAAAAAGCTTTACATAGCATCTCAGCTCCCAGATATCAGTTGAAAGAAATACTTGTTAGTGAAGTTCTTATCTAGTAACTTAGCAGTGAAAAGAAAATTAAAACTATTGCTCAGTTGATGTCAGATGCTGAGAATTGAGAAACTTTTGTTAGCCAACACTATTATTTAAAAGGGATAAAAGTATTGCAACAATTTTCTTCCATAAACAACAAAATCTGCTCTTTTTAAATGTACTGAATAAAATAACCGTTCAGACATTTTCATGAAATAACGTTAGATGTGAGACACTAATGTCAAAATGTTTTTGTTCATTTGCTTGCATTTGTCTTGTGCATAGAAAATACTAAAAAGCATTTAGCTCTCAAAGGTCATAGGACTTACTAGTACTTGCTTCACTTTGATGTGGAGGATTTTCTACCACATAATCATTTTCAGATTTTTTTTCTTTCCTGAATAATACAATATGTGAATAAAATCATTCTTTCTCAAACACTTCACTTCTGCCATTAGTTCTTGAAACAGATGGAAGCATATTCTCATAGTGTGGCTTCTCATATGTAAATAATCATTGGTCCCTTTCCCTTGTTACCAAAAGCTAGACAAAGTGCATTTATTTTAAAACTTTTTTCTTTTTTTTACCATTTTTACCATTTATTTAGATTTTTGTGGTTGTTCTTGAGGGAAAGAAAAAATTCTGAGGACATTTTCTGATTAAAGATAACAAATATAATGCCCTCCAGCAGGATGGGGCCTAGCTGAGCTTTCACACTCTGCTTGCTTATCCAAACTCTGCTGTTTCCTGTTTTATGTCTTTAGAAGTCATGGTACATTCAACTCTTACCACCTTGGGCCATTCTTTGTAGATCTGGCTGTACTTGCCTGGAGTATTGTTCTTCTCTGTGTTGTCTACAGTAAGATCAATAAAAATATTGATTGATAAAAATGTGTCTGGGCTACTGACCAAGAGTTCCTCAACAAACTTTTGGGGAACATGCGTGAACTTGGATTTCTAGAACCTGGTGCTTTTGGCTGTAACCCAGAGGGAATCTTGTGAACAGCTGACTTTGAACAGAGGGGATTCCTATGAAGCTCTGCTACCCACAGGGATATGATAATGCTGAGCAACTCACTGCTAATTCACTGCCACCTTTAGCCCAGTTGAGGAATGGTGCTCCTTGATTAAAAAATCTGCAAAAAGTCTCATGGGCTACTGTACTAAACCAAACTGTGAGTGAGGACAGGTAAGTTGACAAAGCCTATGGTCTTTCATCTTGCAAGCTTTCTTGCAAGTGACAGAATAGGACTGCCAAAACTACTGCAAGGGAATGAAAAATATTCTACTCTTTCTTTCTGTTCTTTTTCTGCATTTGTGACTTGTGAATGGTACTTAAGGAGGGCACCTTAGATACCTGTTAGGGGACTAGAGCTGGTCTAGCTCTTTTGGAGCAATAGGTTGAACCGGGGTTTGCTTTTTGCCACGATATGCACGGTGTTTTAAATCTGAAGTGATTAATAATTGTCATCCAAATTGCTATTCTCTGTGTGTAATAACTATTTCTTTGCATATGCTGCCAGCTGGCAGTAGTTTCTATCCTCTTTCAAAATGAGTGGCTCCCTCTCCTGAAGTCAGGTGTACATGTATGTGTTTTGGAAAAACGGTTCAGTTTTTTACAAGAGACTCCCAGGAATTCTACTTCTAGGACAGGGCAGTTTGGCAATCTGATCTCCTGATCTCTTTAGAACTCTAATGTTCTCATTTTGTTCAGATAAGTAAATAATTCTTTTGCTTGGAAGAGAGAGGTCAAAAATGAAATATAACTACTCTTGTAGAAGAGGCTGTTTGTTACTTCAGATTCTCTTTGGCCCAAGAGACATGGAGTCCCCTGGGGGATCTCAGCTGCCTGCAATCTATCTCTTGCTTTCAGATGGCTCTTGCTTGTTATCTGGTTCTAGTTAGTCTTGCTGCTGGCTCTTGTTTTTCAGTGAGGGGAGAGTCTTAGTGTGTAGGATCCTTGCTCCTTGATAAGGAGAAATTAGTATGTCTGCGTGGGCTGAACTGCTCATGCTTTCCACACATACATCTTCTATCTTATTGCCTCAGACAGGCTGGTTGATGATCCTCCTTCCAGAGCAGTGCAGGATAAGACCAAACAGCTGTCCCTCTTTGAAGAATGACTCAAAGCTTCCTAAACTGTTTGTTTTTTCTTCTTTCATCCCTGCCATAAATCCCTTGGGCTTTTCCCTGAAGGGAGGAATATGCGAGCTACCACAGGATGCTTAGATGTCTGTTGTCTAACGACAGAGTTTATACTGTTCTTTTGGTCTTCTGGGTGCTTAAGCTTCAAAACATTGCTCTAAGTAATGGAGCACCTACTTTTTTGAAATCTTTGGCATCTTTTGAGTGGCTGTGCTGTAAACAAATGGTGGAATTGTAAAAGGATCTCTGGTGTGCTGTGTGGCATATAGTGATCTCAGGTCAGGGAATACCCTTCCTTCCACCCAACCCCCCAGGTGCCTTTCTGCAGCTATGCTTTCATATGTAAGCCATGTGTTTGCACCCACAGCTGGCTTCAGTTTGAAAGCAATTTAAACACTGCAACTTAAGGCCTTTCTGTGTGTGCTAATAAGCTCAAATTTCTAAAGACAATTAATATAGGAATAGCTGTCCATTAACAGAATAGAAACTGAGGTGTGACTACTTGTACTGGGATATGGCTCTGTCCTGAGATAACATCCTGTCCTCTAATGATCAAAGACTTCTGAAGATGTACCTGCTTCTCAGTTGCATGAATTAAGGACAACCTCTCCCTGCTCAATTCCACATTCCTCCCAAAGTATAAAAGAAAACACGAATCTCTCAGAAGTAACAAAGAAGTGGCTTCTTTATGGATGTTGTCAGAGATCATGGTTAGAGAGTCAAGCTTACAAATGTACTTAGGGAGCAATTTAATTTTGCCATAATAAACCTGCATGTGATGTTTCTACTGCTGAGGGCTTTAGTTAAGATAAACTGTAATTTAAAAAGTGCAAGAATGTACTTATACTGAATCTAATACTACTGCAGTCATATGTCAACCCATATGCACATTTCATCTAAGTTTTGTAATCCAGAATAGCTGAATTCTGAGACCCAATTCTGTGAAAGGGAAGGTGTTCGACAGAGAACAGATGTCCTTGGGACCAAAACACTGCATGTGAGTTCTGCTAAATGAAAGTGAGTAAATTTTAATACCTTTGCTTATTTATTTATTTTTGTTATAAGTGTTACAATGATATTTGCATGCTCATAATCTAGCACTAATTTCTAAAAGGTTTCGGATTACATCTTGGATTGATTAGAGATAGTGATAAATGTCTTAATTACTTTAATGGGACCAGATTGTGTTAGAAAAAATATCTAAAGCATGTTTTAGGGAAAACATCCAGCATTTTTGGCTTTGTGTTATTTTCTAGCTCCTATTACAATGTTTGGCTGCATATCCAATGTGAATCGGACAGCTTTTCTAATGGGAAAGGGGCCCAGCTCATCTAAAACACGTAAAGGCTAAATTTTACCTTCTGTAACGAGGCTGATATATGTCCTGCCCATAATTTGAACCTAGGGAGAATGGCATGCAAGTCTTGTGTTCTCCCTGTAGGCATTAGGTGAATGCCATCATGTCTTGACAAGGTGCAATACACTTGCCAAATTTTAACGGGAATGACAGCATCAATGCATAAAGTGGTACTGAACCAATGTCAGAAGAGACCATTGGGATCATCTGGAGCAAGAAGGAAGTACCCTTGGTGGAAGAGGACCAGCTCATGGAGTACTTAAGCAAACTAGACATATATAAGTCCATGAGCCCTGATGGGATGCACCCATGAGTGCTGAGGGAGCTGGCAGATGTCATTGCAAAGCCACTCTCTATAATCTTCAATCAATCATGGCAATTGGAAGAGGTGTTGAAAGACTGGAGAAAAGCCAATGTCACTCCTGTCTTCAAGAAGGGCCAGAAAGAGGATCCAGGGTACTGCAGGCTGGTCAGCCTCACCAGCTAATCCTGGAAACCTTTTCCATGCACATAAATGACAAGAGTATCATCAGTACTAGTCAGCATGGATTCACCAAGGGGAAGTAATGCTTAACCAACTGGATAAGCTTCTACGATGAAATGACTGACCTGGTACATGGAGGGCAAAGCAGTAGATATTGTCTGCTAGGCTTTTCAGTAAAGTCTTTGACACTCTCCCCCATAAGATCCTTATAGGCAAGCTAGTGATGTATGGCCTGGATGAGCAGACAGTTAGGTGGGCTGAAAACTGGTGGAATGGCTGGACCCAGAGCGTGGTAGTCATTGACACAAAATCTAGTTGGAGGCCAGTAACTTGCAGCGTACCCCAGTGGTCAGTACTGGCTACAGTCCTGTTAAACATCTTCATTAATGATCTGGATGATGGAGCAAAGTGTACTGTCAACGATTTTGCTAATGATACAAAACTGTGAGGAGCGGCTGATAACCAGAGGATCATGCTGCCATCCAGAGGGACCTGGACAGGCTGGAGAATGGGCTGACAGTAATCTCGTGAAGTTCTACAAGGAGAAGTGTGAAGTCCTGCGAGTGGGGAGGAACAATCCCATACACTAGTACATGCTGGGGGACACCCAGCTGGAAAGCAGCTTTGCAGAAAAGGACCTGGAGGTCCTGGTGGACACCAAGTTGAACATGAGCCAGGAGCGTGCCCTTGCAGCAAAGAAGGCTAACTATTCTTGGCTGCATTAGGCAATACATTGCCAGCAGGTCAAGGAAGATGATCCTTCCCCTCTACTTAGCACTGGTGAGGCCACACTTGGAGTGCTGGACCCAGTTCTGGGCTCACCAGTACAAGAGAGACCTGGACATACTGGACAGAGTCCAAGGAAGGGCCACAAAAATGATGAAGGGACTGGAGCACTTCAGCTCTGAGGAGAGGCTGAGAGGACTGGGACTGTTCAGCCTGGGGAAGGCCAGGCTCAGTAGGGATGTCGTCAATGTGTATAAATACCTGAAGGGAGGATGCAAAGAGGACAAAGCCAGGCTCTTTTCAGTGGTGCCCAGTGACAGGACAAGAGGCAGCAGGCACAAACAAACACAGGAGGTTTCATCTAAGTATTGAGAAGCACTTCTTTACTGTGTGGGTGATGGAGCACTGACACAGTTTGTCCAGGGAAGTCGTGGAATCTCCCACCTTGGAGCTGTTCTCAAAAGCTCTGCATGCCCATAATGGAGCAGAAAAGCCTCCCTTGTCATTGTAGGACTTTCAAGTACAATTCTCACATAACATGTGCAAGTACATGGAATTGTGGCTGAACAAGATCAGTTGTTCATCCAGAGGCTGCTTGGAATGAACTGGTCAGCCCTCTAAAGCAAACTGAGGGCTTAGCGGGAGCTGTGTTTACTTTCAAAATTAAGTAATTTTGTGTTTTGCGAAGTAGGATGTGAAACACAACCCCCCACTCTTGCTTTTTAACAGGTCTTATGTGTACACATATGTATATGTACAACTCCAAACATAAGCGTTCCTAGCCAACCCTGCTGTTGGTTGCTCCAGAATAATTCTGCTGCCTGCAGTCAGGTTGCATGAGGGAATCCAGCTCAAAATCAAGCAACAACTTCCAGCAACAACTGTGTTCTGGTATTCACTCACTGCCATAAAAGAAACATAATAGTTTCTTGTTAAATAAGAAGTTTTAATGGTAGCCAGCAAAGAATTTAAATTATTTGCTTCCTCTTCACTCAAGAAGTGCTCTGCACACATTGCCAAATGCAACCAGTTTTAGCAGGGTTTTCTGTAATTCTGAACAGGCAACAGCTGGACACATCCTGAAGTCCATGAGGCTCCAGTGTTTTAGTAAGGCATGACAGCCCAAACTCAGAGATTGCAGTTGAGGGACGTGACTGACCCCATACTGAGAACTCCTGCAAGAAGGCAGCCCTCATGTGAGAAGTTTAGCTGGCAGATCTGTGGAGCTTCCCTGAAGTGGAAGGGAGACACAGAGGCTGATCTCTTCCTATCTTTTGTTGGCAGCCAGAACAAAGTTTTTGACAACAACTTTAGCAGTGCAGCCCTTGCAGTCTGTGCTTGTTGAGGGAAATAAAATTTAACAAAAAAATAAATTAAAATAAAATTCTAAATTTCCCTTTAAAAATGTAGGCTTTGCTCTGATTCAAAGGAATCTCGTGCACAATAGCGAGCCCTTGCTAGCAAGTTTTAGTTCAAATATTTTGCAACCAATAATTTTTTTTCAATTTATTGACGAGAGATTATCTGTGCTCTTTCTATGCCCTCACTTCTGGAGAGGAAATATATTATACAGATCATCAGCTATTTTTCCTGTCTTTCCCCTTCCCCTCAGCTAGTCCGAATCTCAGAGCAAAACCTGTATTACTGTGGGGACCAGACAGCAGTCTGTAATAGAGTTTTGTAAAGGCTGGTAGTTTCTTGCTCAGACACCATCATAGTCCAGATCATCAGGTCTGTCCCAGCCCCTGGAGATGATGCTAATGTTATATCAGACTGTCCATCAATGACAAATCCAGGAGTTTTAATAAACTGAGATACTCACGCATGTATCATGCTCATTAGCAGTTTTCAAGGCATTAGGGAAAACGGGGGGTCATTCACTTCCAAATCTACCCCCTTTAAAAAAAAAAAAAAATCTTATTGCTAGCTCTAAATGGGTCTAATGGAAGGTCATCTCCATTTCATTTGAGAATACAGTGTGTGACTTTGAAAACCAGGGACTATTTAATGTCTTTATTGAATTAAGATGCCTGCTAAGTAGAAGCTCTGTATTGCATCTTTCCCAATACTTGTGACAAGCCCCCCCGAATAGCTGAGAATATATGAACAACTAGTTAACAGATCTACAGCAAGGAAGAGTGATGGTATACAGTAACAGTGGTGTGAAGAAAAAGGTCAAATATTCTGTAGGGAAATCTTAAGGGGAAAATAACAATTCCTCTTTAGTAGTTTTCTTGGCTAATTTTAGTGACAGGTTCTGAAGGATTTTCATTTCCTTAGGGTTTCAATGATGAGAAGTCTCTGAGCTGCCATAGTTCCCAAGGCAAGTCAGTACTAGCAGCAGTGGCCTGAAGAAAAGGCATGTCTGAAGGGCCATCAGGAGCCAACTCTCTAGTTGACTACTGTTGAAATGCAGGACTGCCAGTGCTGGCAAAGAAGGTGTTCTAGCAGTGAAAGACCAGCTTGCAATTATCCTTTCTGTGTTCTGGTCCTGTCTCCCTGTCTCAGCTGTGCCTAACTTAACCCCAGTATCAGTGACGGATTGCAGTAGATTCTGCCAGACTCCTTAGAGTAGCAGAGCCTGAGCTCCTGAGGAGACAAAGTACATGGCTGTATCCTTGCTGGAGTGTCAAAAGAGCTACTGGCCCAGAAATACTGCATTCTTATGATACACACCAGAGTTTGGTCCAGAGCTGGCCAGCTTAGAACAGTGTCCATTAGTCAAGCAGAGATGAAAGGAACCATTACTAGCAAATGCTGTTATATTGGAATTCATTGTTCATAAGGAAGACTCCCAAAATATTCCTAAACCACACTGGAAAAACCCAAGAGTGGACACAGTCAATCCAGGAAGACTAAATCATAGCTACATATTCTTCCAGGTACTTTCCCCTCCTCACTGCACCATTCCTGGCCTGCAGCTTCTGCCAGCTGATTTACATCCTTGAGCCGATCTTGCTGGAGGCCTCTGTTATTGTGGGAGAAGTGTCAGTGTCCTTTATGCTGTGAAAGAGAGATTCATGACACCTGATCACTGTGTCCCACTGACTCATGTCTGTGTCAAGCAGACTCATTCACCACAAGCGGGACAGAGACAATTTTCTCTGTAAGCATCTCATGAGATCAGAATACGGTTGTACCTTACCCCCCGCCCTCAAAAAAAAAAAAAAAAAAAAAAGAAAAGAAAACTTCAGTGAAAGCTTTGAAAGTGCTTCAGGGTCCTTGTGTCTTAGTTGAGTTAGAATACATGTTACAAGGCTTTGCTGCGAGAAAAAATACAGGTCAAATTCCCTGGCTATCCATTCAGGCAGCAAGGAATGAAAAATGTTGAAAGAGTGTTTTCCGTCTGGACCATGAAATACTATGAAGCCTATTTTTTTCCCTTCCAAGAACTACTTTGGTTGCATTCCATAACAGCTCAGCCAAATGCTCAGTGATAATTGCACACTCTTGGCAGCAAGATGTGTTCTTATTTTCAGACAAATAGAAACAACAATAAAATTCAGAAGTTGCATTATGCTAACAGCTGTTTTACAGGTTTAAGAGAAATTCCCATTCAGAAATCTGATGCCATACATCAGTCTAACTTCATGAAAGTCAGCAGAAAATACTCCTGTGGTTTTGAAGGGAACTGGCAAAGGCCATGCGAAGGTGAAACACAGCTATCGGAGAACATATATCTCTATAAGTATCTAAGAGAATATTTTTATGCTTTTCCCCATGTCAGGTGAAGTCCATGGGTGAACATGAGGCAGTTTGTTTACTTGTACCCTGACTGCGCCTGGATCAAGAACGCATTTCAAGCTCTGGGGAAATATGGGTGAGGGGGGAGTTAAAATGTAAAAATCAAAATTTTAGTTTACAATTAAGTTCTTACCATGATGCAAACTCCTTTGAAACCAGTGGAGTTATATAAGCAGTTAGTGCTGCCTGGCCTATCACCCTGTGGGATTATTTTAAAAAAGAGGATTTCCTATGTCCTACATCATCATCCACTAGCAAGTTGAAGTGGAAATAAGTATGTGAACAACAAATTGCATTTAAAAAATTCCTAGTTATGTAAAAATTCTCTACAACTCTTTAACTATTTTCAAGAAACCACAAAGGCTCTAGATAGATTTGCAAAGCTTTATATAGATTTTTTTTTTTTTTAACTGCACCTAATATGAGACTTAAAGTCAACAATTGGCTTTGTGTTAAATAGGCACAGAGTAATTGCAGATTTTGGCTAACTGTTCATTATCTGTACACTAAGTCTGGCTCTAAATTTCCAGGAAGTCACTGTGATGTTATGGATGTACTGAATTTCAAGAAGTGAAACAATGAAAGTGCAGTCCAAGAATGCAGGATATCAAGGTCAGAAAAATCACAGTGTTAGTAACGCATTCAGAGCCACTGAATCTGTGTAGGAGCCTATTTATTTTCCCTGATAAATTCCAATGAGACTGTGGTGATGCCTGAAAATCCAGCCAGTTTGGTCAAGACTTGAAAAATCTGGTGACTGGGAATGTAAAGATGTTAGCCCCAGCCAGCAGAGAGAGCACCAACAACTTCAAAGACCCTGCAGGAGCTGTTGGTAGTTGCCTCACTGCTATGGATTTACAGGGCTGAGAGATGCCATAGGTGATTACACTGCCAAAATCCCAGAAGATTTTGTGTCATGCAGAAGCCAGATGTGAATTTCAGAGCTTCTGTGCCTCATGTCAGAAGTAGCTCAGCCCTAAAGGTCAACTTCAATCCTGGTCCAAAGAAAAAGTGAACTGAAAATTGGAAAATGGAAAGAATAAGAGGAGGAGAAGACAAAAAAATATGTATTTTTAGAGGCTTCCAAACCACCAGAGTTTATCTGTTCAATACAACTGTGGGAGGGTTGTCCATGACCCTAATTAATTGAAACCCTATGAAAGAGTCTTAGTGTCAGTCTCTGTATGCCATTCTAGGGGCCCTCATAATCTGAAATGTTCATTTCAGGCACCTTTTGCTTTTTCTGGTAAGTGTTACAAATTGTCACTTCTGCTCATCAGAAAAAGTTTTCTTTGAAAAATAGCAACAACAAAAACTACTTTGTTTTTCTTCCTTTTAAGAAATTTGCATCTTAATGTTCATTTGCTAATATGTGACTGTGAAAGCTTTGATAAGAATTTCTGAATTTGATGCTCATTTTTCCCTAAAAGCTATTGGACTTGGGTTTTGCAGTGCCTTTTTTTTTTTCCCTAATTTTCTCTCTTTCACACTCTGTATTATGCATATTTATTCACGTTTAAATGTGAACACATACACATGCAGGCTAACAGGCTAACAATATGTACTCAGGATGTTGAAAGGGTGGTAACTAAGGAAAGTACGTAAAGTCTTTCCGATTTTATGTTGTAGAGGCTGATGTAGTTATGTGTGAATGGCTGTAAAATCTCACAGAGCTCCAACAGTTAACAAAAGCAATGTTAGTATAGGAGATGAACCATAGCCACTGGTATTGTGTTTACTGTAAAGACCTAGGCATGAAGACAGTTCTGGGTGGTCCTTTTCTTGGAATTCAAATATTTAAAATCTAACTGAAAGCTAATTCAAGTGGATTTGATAAATGGAGAAATTTTAGTTCTGTGAGTGGGAGGAACAAGAAATAATCTACATAATTACATTAGTACCTGAAAATCAATGGTGAGTATCACTTTCCAAGACAGCTGAGTGAAAAAATGTAAAAGAAATGTAACCGATCAATGAACTTACAAGTAGTAGTGAAATAAATATAATGTTGCAGTGATGTCCTCCTGAACATGCCTCAGAGAGACTTTTGCTCTCTTGTGACTGACAGGGCTTTACAAACATTTGGTTAGTATTTTTTTAAACAGCTACTTACCTGCTTGCTAAGATCATTTGGTGGAGAGAGCATCCCCCAGCTTCTTTACCCCTCTGGAGGAGTTGCTCACTCCAGTCCTTCAGATGGATCCAGCCCCACAGGGGAGCATAGGTGTGGTGCTTCTTGCTTCTCATCTTATCTGTTACTGGAAGAATCATCTTGAATGCAGTCCCATAGCTGCCTGAAATTCCTCATGCAAAAACTATGGGGAAATTCATCTTGGTTGTGCAGAAATAGAGTACTGGAGAAGGGATCCTGTATTGCTGACTGAGGAAGGAGACATGGACACTCTTAAGTATAGAATTACAAAGGGAAATTCTTTCCTGCAATGTGCATGCGGTGCCTCAACCTGGTTCTGAGGCACCCTAATCTTAAACAATACAAAGGTTTGATAGAATGCACACGCATTGGCTACACCCCAATCACAGTCTTAAATATATCTATAGTTGGCCAGTCAGTCCTTAATGTTAGATTGGCATAGCGTAGCATCGAGTAGAATAGTTGGAAGGAACCTACAAAGGTCAAGTCCAAGTACCTGACCATGAGATTTCCTGAACATAGCTGTTGTTCAGAGATGATGGTCTGGGCTGCTTTTCATTCTTCGTCTGCTGCCAGCTCAGAGCTGGTTTCTGTGGGTTTGTTATCAGACGAGGTTGTTGTGGTCGACCATGTGCATGCTTCAGTGTCTATCCTCTGAAGTTCACGTAAAGTTCATTGAAACCTAGTTCACTGGAAAGAGCTAGAGTTTTATATATAACCTATTACGTGGCCTAAGTTTATACTTATCTTCATAGTCCCTAAAAGCAATGCTCAGTAATATGAAATTTCTCCTTCACCAATCTTTTGAAAGAACAACAGAATTAATGCTCTTTCTGGGTCCATTCAGAGGGGCAGACACCCCTAATTAATTACACTTTCTAGCCATTTGTGCACAATTATTTTGAAGTTTTTCACTGACATCATTTATTGAGTACTTTGATTATTAGCTTCGTTTACAGAAGAGAAAATTTAAAGGTATTTCTAATAGTCTTGCAATTGCTCTGCTATACGTGGGAGAATTTCAATTCAGTTATTTAATAAGTAAACTAATTTTGATGGAATAAAACATGACTTGTCGGAATGAAAGCAAATGAAAAAATGCACTTTTTATACTCATTATTTCAGCTATTACTACAGGTTTCATTGATACCAAAAACACTCTTAGAGTAAGCATGAGAACAATATTCTCAGTTATACTATAAATCAAGAGCAGATCTACAGAGGATGCTGGAGAATCACCGGAATTTTTCCACGTGTGTGAAATAGCTGTAAAAGACAAACAACAAGTTACACAAAATACAATATCCCATTTCAGCTATCTGAAGTGACAGAGAAGATTTCCTGCAGAGCCACTTGCTAAAATTTTCAGTACTTGGCACCTGAAGATGCCCATTTTCTGCTGATACTGGGCAGTGACAGCTGCCATGGATTTTAAAGAGATTTTTCAATCTCAGGTTTTTCAGTGTTCCCCCTTAGGAGTCAGGGATTGAGAGGTAGCTCTCTTACACTGTCTTGCAAGAGACTGTGCTTTGTCACTGCTGTCAGAAAAACAAGGAACGTGGCTTTCCAGGAATTTTGGTTATTTAGAGGAGCACCATGAGTTCCTGATGATGAGGCCAGTCCAAGGCTGAGCTGGGCAGTTGTGTCCTGGCCTGAGGTCAGGACAAGAAAGGTGCCTGGCTGTTGCATGCTGCAGCATAGTGCAGGGATGGACTGAGGTTGCGGGACCAAGCTGCAGTGCAGCCCCCTGCGGCAAAGGGCAGCAGATCCAGGCAAGGCTTCTCCAAGACATTTCTTTCTTGACTCTTCCTTACAGCTCAGCTGTTTTCCAAGAAGCCTGACCCAGGTGACAGAGCTGCTGGCACCAGGTCTGACTCCAAGCGCAGGCAGCTGTTGGCAGGGGGGAAGCTGCAGAACTGCTGGTGCACAACATTTCCATAAAGCGGAACATTTACAGGCATGGACAGATCATAGCCTAAAAATGTGGGGGGAATATTTAAAGGGTAACTTAACATTTCCCATGAAAGACTGGAAATGATTTCTCCCAGCTGGCAACCAGATTTGACTTCTCTCTCATATTATGTTTTGAGGCCAATCATGAAGAACCATCAATAATTAAGGTCATCAGTATGTGGTGTTAGCATTACTGATTTTATAGTACGCAAAAAAATGGTTGCAGACATGATATAACTCTTACAGTTTATATGTTTTTGGAGTGACATACAGTAAAAGGGACATCATGATTAGCAGTTGCCATTGAATTTAGATCAGTGAACCTGTTTTCAAAATGAAATTTCACTCTGCAAGTTGCAAGACTGAAAATCGTGTTCTGTGCCATCTTTTACATTTTGCCTTCTCCAGCCCAAGGCTTGGCATTGGCGGGGCCCTTCATAATTCTTCAGGGGCAGTATCCTGCTGTTGAAGCCAGTGGCACGTTTGTGTCACCTTTGGCTCTCCAAGCACCCGAGTGGAATCACTGAGAAGGAAGTTGAAGAGCAGAACAGAGGGTGCTATTTCACAAGTGCAGTTCTAATGCGTGCTGGCTGAGACATCGAAGCATTCCCAATCTCCCAGTCACAAATATTCATAAGGTAGAACGGTGGAGCACTGAAGCAACAAATGTCATGACAGGCAGGCTACCTATGGAATAGAAAAAAAAAAAACTCTCTTCAAGTTTTTGAATTGCAGCTCATGACTGAACATTGGGAACATTTCTTATATTTTTAAGTACACTTTCCCAGAGTAGCGTGTATGTTCCAGTTTGCCTTTAGGATATGTATGTTAGGATGTGTCCATGCACGTTAACTATTGGTATTTCACAGGAAGCCAGGTTCCTGGGTATTTTCAGTCCAGTGTACTGTTCTGTTACCTAACACATAAACTAAAAGCTGCCAGTTGTCTTGTATTTTGGCTTTAAGATGAGTTTTTTTCAGTTTCTTTTCATAGGACTTGCTGCTGATGTCACGTGGCTCTCCAGGTGAAGCAGTTTTGAAGAAAGTTGCTTTGTGGATCCAGTACCAAAAGCATTATCTGAGGTACCTAAAAGTATTCGTGCACTGGGAAGTCTCTTAGAAAAATGGCCCGACTCCAAGCGCAAACATTTGTATAATATCTGTTTCAACAGAGCGTGGGGAGAATGAGCTGGCAGTGATCCTTTGTTTTCTCTGTGGTGCACAAGACTATCATCAGGTGATGGAAACTGGTGGTAGAGGGGAAAGGAGGCTAACAGCGGGAGGGACCAGTTGTCTGCAAGACTTGAGCTGAGCCAATCTGAAGGGGTGCATTTTGCCTTTGGTTCCTGTACAGAATTGACTGTTACTTTGTAACATTGTTTACCTTTGTTTCCTTACCATTTGGACTCTAGGAAAACAGGTGCATTTCTTCTTATAGTTCATTTATCTGCTCTAGGATGATGTAAAGTCTTACAAAATTCAAAGAGATTTGTACGAAATGCAAAGTTCAAAGGAAGAACTGTAGAAGAGCTCAACTTGTAATGGGGTCTGTTTAATTTTTCTATGGTTATAATACTTATCCCTCTTTTGATATGACTATATGGCTGATAGTATAAATCTGCATAGACATATCACATTTACACATACAAATACAACAACACAAACCTGCACTAACAAGTACATGAAGAATATTAGAATATTTCATCAAAGTTTCATACCCACGGCACTTAAATTTCAAACAACAATATTCAGGTAAATATTCTGTCTGTTAAAATGGTAACTGACCTCTTACACTGCAGTTGGTTTGTGAAGCCATCTTCTCCCAAATTCACACTAGAAAAAAATGCTTCCAGCAAATGTGAGAGGTCAGAAAAGGGGTGGGGTGTTGCAAGCTGAAAGAAGAAGCAAAATTTTTCAAGAAAGTCAGTTTCAGGTTTCAGAAGACCACAAAGCAGGCTAACGCTGAGTAGACTCCAACTTTCTGTCTTCCATGTCGGTGCAGTCTATAGCTAGAGAAGCTTTTACAGGGCAGCTTTTTTATAAATCTCTGCATTCAAGAGCTGCATAACATCTTTGGGAGGTTACCCAGACAATCTGTAAAAGGTTGTGTGACTTTTTAGGACTACTGTGTGGTTAATAAAAATTACCGTTTGGGAAAACTTGTGCACATGGCACCGAACAGCTACAATCTATGGAATCTGGGTGAAAAACAATAGTCCTGTGACGTAAAAAGAAATGCTGCAGTAGATAATTAGACTCACAGAGAGATGTCAGTGATAGTATTAAGGAGCGATGACACTGTATGTCAAAAGATGGGGCATGATGTTAAAAGTTCAGACCATGCTCCGGAGGCATATTTTTGTATTGGACTGTCTTACAACACACTTTGTTTGAATGAACACAGGCTGTTGAGTGATCCAGGTTATTCTGTCTGACTGCACTTCTCCTCCTCATGGTTTCCTACTCTGTCAGTCATTTTGGTATAGTGCAATGTTATCTGCTGCAGTGTGCGTTTTGTGAAGTCAGGTTTTAAACTTTTTTTAATGGAAACAGAGACTGATGACCTGACCTTCTCTGGAGTTTTCAAATGTCTAGAAGTTGGAAGTTGCAAACTTTCACTGGAGCTATGTTGTATACAGCAAGCAGTGAATTACTAGGAAAACATTAAGGATTAAATATAAAAATATGTTTTTCTGAACAGAAAAAATTTAAAACAGTTCAGATATTTAAAAACCTGTCTTACTGATGTTTTCGGCCTATGCTTTTTTAGACTCAGTTACTAAAGGATAAAGTGAAAGTGAAATGATAATATGGACAAAAACTTTACAGTCCTGTGATTCTTGGCTTACAACATGGTTCACTGCTCTGCTGTACAGCGAACATTAACCATCAATGACACAGCCAGTTTTTCCACTACCTTGCTGAGGTCAGGGATTTGTCTTACCCACTAAATATAAGTCATTAAAATAAAAGCACAGTTTTAATGCTTCCAGAATTTTAAATGTTAACTGTGAGAGCTCGGTGGTGCTGAATGTAAGAGGATTGCTTCTTGTTGCGAATTAACACATTTTCCCTAATAGCTACCATCTAAACTTCATGAATGATCACAATTTTTAACATGGAGCAGTCGTGCTGTTTAGCTTGATGATTTAAGCATACAGGCAAGACAGGGTTAGATATTGTTTATTAGACAAGGCAGGTCTGTCACCTCAGTTTTCAACTATGGTGAGATGTTTTAGGGTTCCTGTGTAATACATATAGACAAAGTTGTAAAGACAGATATCACTACTTTGCCAGTCTCCTCCTGGGTGCCTCCCTCTCTGAGAGCAGTACTTCCCTGCATCCTTCAAGTTTCCTTTCAGTTGCCATAGACCCCAATTAAATCAATAGCTTTTGTGAAAAAAAATATGTATATTATATATATATATAAATATTTATTATTTTCTTGGAAGGGAAAAACTTTTCATATTACTTTCAGTAAATTCAGCATCTTTGTCCTAAGAAGGCAATTACGGTTCTTTTCTAAACATAATAATGGGTAATACTATTTTCTGTTACTGTGAAGGACCATGCCAGCAACTGAAAATCAAAAGTAAAGTGTCTTTTGTCTTGAGCCATATACCTCTGTCAGCTCTTATAGAAAATGTCTGGAACACAAAGCAGATATTTTCTGTCACTTTTTGACATGTTGTTAGTGTTTCTGAGCATCACAGAATCACAGAATGGTTTGGGTTGGAAGAAACCTTTAAAGATCACCTAGTTCCAACCCCTCTGCCATGGGCAGGGACACCTCCCACTAGACCAGGTTGCCCAAAGGCCTGCCCAGCCTGGCCTTGAACACTTCCAGGGATGGGGCATCCGCAGCTTCTCCAGTGCCTCACCACTTTCATGGTGAAGAATTTCTTCATATATGTAATCCAAATCTCCCCTCTTTTAGTTTTAAGGCAGTACCTCTTCTCCTGTCACTACACTCCCTGATGAAGAGTCCCTCTCCAGCTTTCCTGTAGGCCCCCTTTAGGTACTGGAAGGCCACTATGAGGTCTCCCCAGAGCCTTCTGTTCTCCAGGCTGAACAACCCAACTCCCTCAGCCTGTCTTCATAAGTGAGGTGCTCCAACCCTCTGATCGTCCTCGTGGCCATCCTCTTGGACCCACTCTAACAGATCCACATCTTCCTTCCCTCTGCCAGGGGAAGTACTGAAGCATTCAAAACTGAATGTTTTTGTGCACTGAGCAGGGGCTGGGAGGGCATTTTAAGTATGCCTGCATTTCATCAATGTGTTGGTTGTTTTATGTATGTGCCAGGTCTGTCCTCATTTGAGCTGTGTAGTTCAAGTCACTCACCATCAGTCCTCATGTCCATTTACAGACCATGACTGAAATATCGCTAACAGTTAAAAAAGACTTATGTTATTAGCCCCACAGCTCAACTCACTCCCTCATTCCTAAGAAAAAGACCAAAGGTTTCATAAACCGCATGTCACATTGTGACACTGTGACCTGTGGGTCCCTGAGAACACCCAGACCCCCATCCAGTCCTGGTTACTTAGCAGTCTGTTTTTTCCGCTGGTATGCAGAGAGCTTCACTTTGTAGACAGAGTCAGGAATGAATCATCACTCACAGAGACATTTAAAGTGTCTTTTTCCATACAGTGCTGGAAGCACAACACAGCCTACACTGAAATAGCCTTTATTTGGTATAGGCTTAGCCCAGCAGCTCTACAAATTCAGTGTAGTGCAAATAGAAATTCTCACTATTAAATGGGATAGTTCTTCCTCCTTTCATACTGCCTATCAAGAGCAGTTGCAACATTCAGGACAGCAATGACTCCTGTGAAAGCTTGTGGAAATAACAACCAGTGTTGAATGCTGGGCACTCTATCAGCTGAAAAAGTTCACACAAATCAAGCCTTAGAGTGTAGTCTTACTCCCTGTCCTGATTTTGGCTGGGACAGAGTTAATATTCTTCCTGGTAGCTGGCATGGCGCTGTTTTGGATTTAGGATGAGAATAATGCTGATAACACACCAATGGTTTAGTTGTTGCAGAGCAGTGCTTACACAGAGCCAAGGGCTTTTCAGCTTCTCGTGCTGCCCTGCCAGCGAGGAGGCTGGGGGTGTACCAGAAGCTGGGAGGGGACACAGCCAGGACAGCTGACCCAAACTGGCCAGAGGAATGTCCCATACCATGTGGCGTTGTGCTCAGCAATAAAACTGGGGGGGTTGGCTGGTGGGACTGCTGCTGCTCGGGGAGTGGCTGGGCATCAGTCAGCTGGTGGTGAGCAATTGCGTTGTGCATCACTTGCTTTGTTTATTCTTTTTGTTGTTCTGTTTGTTTGTTTTTCTTTTTTTTTTTTTCCTTTCTTATTAAACTGTCCTTATCTCAACTCATGAGTTCTTGCACTTTTCAGTTTTCTGCCCCATTCCACTGCAGGATGGGGGCAGTGAGCAAATGGCTGTGTGGTGTTTAGCTGTCTGCTGGGTTAAACCACAACACTCCCACTAAAATCAGCAGAAGTTGGATCATCCCTTAATTTTGTGTAAAAAGCTTTTAACCACAGATTACTTTAAAAAACAAGATGAAAACCTTTCATGGGAAATAGTGTTTTTTAGATGTCAGATACTCAGCCTTCCTAAAATCACAGACATGCCCATTCATTAAAAGTAAATAGGTGTTCAAAATGGACTTCTGTTTTGTTTTGTTTTTCTTTTGGTTTTAATGATAATTGCTGTTTGATTAACAAGTGGCTACTTAAGTGCTTTCCAGTTTCCCCCAGATTTAAAAAAAATACTGAGCAGAATGTATTTAGACCTCAATAGATCTGACTTTCCATGATACACAAGTATGGTTAAAAACCAGTTTCTTCAACTTTCTGACTACCACCATTTTTTTCATCTCCCTCAGTGAGTATGCACAGAGGACTGCCTTGAGATGGAGATGCTGCTGGCTTTGTTCCTCATCCTCTTTGGAATGCACACATCCATGCCCCAGCACATTGCTATTTTATTATCTTTTTTAATGCAATTGTTAATGGGAAAAAAATCTTTGCTCACCATATTTGCATTAAACACAGTCACTATTTACTGCACAGTATGTCTGTGCATGGTAGCTAAAGCTGATATTGGATGGGAACAGGTGAAGTTAGAGGTGGGAGGTGAGGTGAGCAGTGAGGTGATGTGTGAGGTGAAACATGAGGTAAGGAGAGGCGTGAGGTGAGGTGAAGCTTCAGGGGTAAGGTGAGGGGTGAGGTGAAGTCAGAGCTGAGGTGTGAGGCAGGGTTTAAGGAGTGAGTTGTTAGGTGAGGTATGAAGTTTGAGGGGTGAGTTGAAGTATGAAGTTAGATATGAGGTGAGGTTTTGGGGTGAGGTGAAGTATGAAATGTGAGCTGAAGTGTGAAGTGCAAGGTGTGAAAGTGTGAGGTGTGAAGAGGGTGAGGTGAGGTATGAAGTGAGATGTGAGGTGAGGAGAGGGGAGATGAGGCAAGGCTGGCTGTTTTCCAGAGTGCAGCCTTCCCTGGGAACAGGATGCAAGATATTGGTCCCTGCCATGACCCCACCTTTCAGCCCATGCCCATGGGTATGCCAGGAGGTTGTGTAGCTGCCAGTCATGCCCAGTTTACACAGCTCCTGTAAAAATGGTTTCCCATGGCCCTGAAATTTTTGCTGAATTTCCCATGCTGGCAGTCTACCTGCTAGCCTGTTACTCCATGTTTTTCATTTAACAGTGATCTCTCCAATTCTTGGAAAACTTTGACTACATGATGGTGTCATGTGCAAGAGAGACTGACTTAGTGGTAACAGGCAAAGCAGCAAGATAGACGTATCTTAGTCCTCTTCTCCTTCATTTTTATGTTGCTGAGTGAAACTACACTTGCTGGAATATCTGGTTAACTGGTGCAATTGACTGCAGAGATTTCCGTATATGCAGGCATCCATTTTTCTATGTATGTGGTCACTAGCAAATTTAGCTGAGGTGCAGATTTTTAAAAGTCTTGTTTCCTGACAGTTGCAATGTCTGACTATATTGTGGCTCAGAAGAGAAAGACAATGTAGCAAACTAAGTTCTCTTGTGTTTCAGTCCCTACAGCTAGAGTCTTCTTAGTCGAGAGCTCTGATGCTGTGCAACCTTCATCTCTCCCCTCTGTGAAAAAATTTATGATCTAGATAATCAACAGCCTACCAATAGGGTCTAACTAATTTCAGCTAGCACTTGCTCAGTACAGTGATGATGTCTCCACTTAATTTATGTTTAACACTTATGGAAGAAAGTGCTCTATAATGAATCGTATCAAGAATGAGTTTACGCTCAATGGTGGGAATTCAGTGCAAACTGGAAATGACCTCAATGTGGCTTATGAAACCTTTTTCCAAAAGTCAGCAAATAGAAAAGAAAAGCAATAAATCATTGTGATTTTAACATCAGCACCCTCAGAAGATGATGTTCTAGAAGCTGTCAGAAGCTTGCAGAGTCTTGGGGTAAAGATAATAGCTTTAGCAACAAAAGAAGCTTCATATAATGAACTTTTTGAGATGGCCACCCCACCATTTCATTACAAAAATAAAATGATAAAGGAGCTGCCTAAATTCTCAGAAAATAAGCTCCAAATCATTGATGATACTATGCAAGTAAACATCAGTAACTTAATGAAGGAAAATAAAATTTATTTCAATGACATAGCTGTGCAAGAAGGTAAGCTGTGCTAAACCAAGTCAGTTCCATAAAAAGTAATGATCATTTTCAGCATTCTGATGGGAAAAAAATCCATCAGAAAAGTTGGATTACATTGCATTTCATTTCCAAATGTTAAGATAACTTGGGAGCAATAAAAAAAAAAAAAAAGGCAAAATCAGCTAGCAAATATTTCATCTGGGCTTGAAGCTAGATATCAAGATCTGAACAGTAGTTCAGTATTGCATGCATGATCTGTCATGCATATCATGTGGTCTGTAAGAGAGGCAGCTGGGAAAGAGAGAGAAGGGGAGGGAGCACAATACCACATGTGGGCTTTTCCTTGATGGAGTAGTCTTTTTACCGTTCAGCTGGATTAAAGTGATAGTTCTGTAGCAGATAAAATGGGAAGATTGCCTGTGGTCTTAATATTTCTCTCCCCTGTTTACACCCCTCCTAGTTTTTGAGCATATAGTTTTTGGCATATGCAGTAGACTCTGCACTGTAGCTTTTGTACAGGCTGTGTTTCTTCTGTAACTGCATCCTTGGGGAGAACAGTGAGAAAGCCAACAGGCCTCTCACAGGCCCTTGAGCAGCACCGTAAATTTCTGTGCTGATGATCAGACCTTGCTGATCTAGGGAACTTCTTAAAATATAATGACCATTCATAATTTTCATATTTCAGTTTATAATAGTAGAGTTCCACAGGTTGAATGCATTTGCAGGCAATTAGAAGATATTACTCAGAGATTAGAGCACCTTTTTATTATTTTTAATACATATTTGTCAGATGGCGGGTCCTAAACTATGTATTGCATGCATGGAATAAACTTTATTTTCCTGGAGTTTTTCTACCATCCAGAGGAACATTAGGAAGGGAAGAAGAGGAAGTGTTACGCTTTGTTACAGGAGAAAGAGAGAAAAAACCCTGAGTGATCTCATTTCAGGTATCCCCAGCACGGTTGTGCTGCTCTGCCTGGGGGCAGTGCAGTTTTTACTGCTTTGAGCATTTCTGTCTGGCAGTTGTTTCGTCCAGCTGCCTAAACTCTTCTTGGTAATGGTGGCAAAATATATATTAATTTCTAAATCTGTATAGAACTTCTGTATGATAAAGCCATTTTCCCACATTGCATGAAAGAGCTACTGTAGTCAAAGGATGTGTAGGGTGTCTTTAAAAAAACCAAGAAACTTTTTCAGTGAAAAGCCGCAGATAACTCTAAACATAGTGAAATGGTGAATTCTGCTGTCTTAGGCACCCATTAAACAGAGAGAATGTTAAGGCTGCCAAAGTGATCACTGCAAAGGTAGGAAAGTGTAAACTGAAAGCTTTCGGAGCAATGTTAAATCGTTATCCCTCTTGTATGCTAACTGTGGGCTTGTCTATAATTACTTTCTGTGTTTCTCCCATGGGAACTCTGTGTCAAAATTGCTGCTGACAAGCAGTTCTGAACCTGTCAACTTCTCAATGATGGATTTTGCCACTTCGTTGCATTTTATTCCATTCTTTGAAAAAATTGTTTCCTTTTCCATAACAACTGGTATTAAAAGGTCTGTGAAGAAATAATTAGTTGGAGTAGAACTCCTGTGCTGGGGTTTGAAATACGATGAGCTGAATCCAGGCTCTTAGTATTTGTAACTCAAAGAAAGCACAGGGAAGAAATTGCTTTCAATAATTCAAATTCTGAAAGAAAATGAATACTTGAAAGCATTTTCTTTACTAGGGATAATGTAAAGAATTAATTTCATTAATAGGAAATGTAAGGCCTCAGCATTTCCTCAAAATGAAGTTACAGTCTGATCTTGAGGAATCATGAATGTGAAGAGCTCCTATTGAAGTCAGCAGGAATTTCAGGTGTTGGGCACATCAGCATTTGACTAGAACTGCATTAGTCAAATGTTATAATGGTGAAAAGGCATTAAAAAAAGTAAAAACTATGTAGACCAGTTTCTAGGTATAGAAACTGTTTAAGCTTTTCTGTTTCTGTTCCTGGACTCTTGCTGAGTGAGCACTATGGCACTTTTTTGCCTCAACATTGTGTTCATTATGTCTGAAGACTTAGTTACAAATCGTTAATGCTATGTTCTTCTGGCTTCTGCAGATGCTACAGATACTGTCCTGTTGCTTCCTCGCCAAGAGGATGTAGAAAATTATCCATTTCCTATATGAAAGTCTTTACTGGCAAATCGATATACCATCTGCTACTGGAATCTAACCGATCATGTCTTATACTTGTCCAGTACAATAATGATGTGTTTGAAGAGTTTAAAGTGGACTTATATAAAACAAAGAAGAATATGTTGATACATATGCAAGAACTGCAAACATTGAGAGGTGGGCCACTGAAAACTGGCAATGCCCTCCATCAGGTTTACGAGAGGTATTTTGATCAACTGGTTAAGGGCCAGGCAGAAATCAGGTTTTAGTGGTCCTGTCTTCTTTGCCTTCTGAAGGTGTTGTGGAAGAGCCAGCAAAAATATCACAAGGCAATGGTGTAAAAGTGATAGCACTCAGGATACGTCAAGCTGTGAAACAACAACTGAGCTTGATGGCTACACAGACATTTCCTAAGGAATGGGACCTCCCTATGTTTTCTAAAAATATCTGCAATATTATTGCAGGGTTCCAAATGGATAGCGCTAAAGAAGTAGAAGGTAAGAAAATCAGTGCTATGCAAGATGACTTTTAAGGACTCAGACCTTCAGTCTGATGCTAGCAGCTCTAGGCCTCATGTACTTTCTCATCTCCAGCAACTTGTGTAATGTTCAACGTACACAGGCTGCTGAAAAGCAAATGATTGGAATATGTTAGCCAGTTTTAGATACTTTACCTACCCTTAGTGTGTTTTAAAATAGGGAAAAAGGAATATGGGTTAGGTAAACATTCTGTCATGTCCATGTAGTTTTCTGCTTGGCGCTATTTTTAAAACTTGGTGCTTTTAAAAACATGTGTAGGTATGTGAGGGGCTTGTACTCTCTGATACTAAAAGGAATGGAGACAAAGAAGTCCTATAAAGAGAGGAATTGTTATTTTCTTTCTGACAAGCAGCTTGAGATTCTGTACTATCTGTGAGGTAGTCTGTGGTATGTGGCCCTATAACATATTGACTTAGGTGTGAGACAAAGCTAGAATCAGGATTGTTTTCTGCATGCGGCTGTTGAAGGTGTCTTTCCAGAAAAGGGTGGCAGAATGCGTGAAAATATCCAACAGATTTTAGTGGTAATCATTGCTGGGCGAACAACCAGTAGGGCTTCAAGAGCAGCAGAAAGCCTGAGAAAGAAATGTATTGATATATATGCCTTAGGCGTGGGAAACGTTGATCGCTCCCAGCTAATACAGAAAACTGGATCATCAACTTTTAACTTGAAGACCATAAAAAAAGACTGGTTGATGTTATTTCTGAGGATAATAATAGAAAAGGTAAACATCTCTGAACCAAACTGTTCTACAATCTCAGTGTGCTGCTTTAAGTATGCTTCCTGGTTAGACTGGTTCTTCAGGATATGTTTGGTTGATGTTCTGCAACGCTCTGAAAATAGAATAGAAAAATTCTTCTGACTCACGCAAAGAAAGTGATCGATGTTGAATATATTAGCTACATCCAGTCTCTCTAAAATTGCAGGAAGAGATGACTTGGATGTTTTCTCTTTGCTCTCTCCGTAGTGTAAAGGATATGAGCTGACAAATAACCACCTATGTCAGTTTGCACTGTGTTAGCTTCTCTCTTGCAACTGCCCATGCAAATACTTTCATTTCCTGGTGCATAAGGTAGTTCCCATTTTCTCCTCTTCAGGAAGGGTTAAAGGACATACATGAACAGTTAATGTGAATTTGGTAAGTGTTCTGCAAGCTCACACCCTACTGTATTCCCCATTAACTTATCCATATATTTATGTACTCTTTTCTGCAAATTTGAGATGGTTGATTGAAATCACGCAACCCAGCCTTGAAGCTTTTAGTTTTAATTGCTTATACTTGTATCTTAGCTTTAGAATGCATATTTTTCATCTCCTTCCTTACTCAAAGTACAACTTTAGCACTTTCAAGTAGGTTTTGCTTCTGGGTTTAATAGCAACTGTGTTGCTATATGATCCAAACACTAATTTGAGAAAGTTTGAAGCAGTTAAAACTATTGCAGAGCAGCAATACAGCACTTCTAGCAATGGCAATAATTCTTAAAAATGTGCATTTTCTCTTCCCATGGGCTTCAGACAGAAATAATGATGAGAAAGACATTTATCTCGGAATATCCATGCAGTGACTCAGTCATACTACAGATTAGAGTGAGCTTACTTCTAATTAGACATAGGGCATGGTGGTAGCACTTCTCCTTTTATGGCATGTGTTTTCACTTCCCTCCTGATTTTCCCGTCACTTCACACACAGTAAGAAGTTATGCTAAAATGCTTGTTGAGATCTGGGGGCTCTGCTCTGTCTGCTAAGCGTGCAGAGCTGTGCATGCCACAGCAAAGGTGCAAGCACAGCTAAAGAGCACAAGGAGGAGGAGCAAAGGGAAGTGATGTGGTATTGATCCAAATCTTAAACATTAGGCATAGCATTACTTTTAAAGTAATGAGACTACTTCAGCAATTGCATGTTAACTCTCCAGCACAACATGTTAAAAATAAACAGCCTCTGATCTTCTAAATGATACCTGCACAATTGCCTGCAGCTGGGGAATAAGGAGAGGAAAGGGACAAAAACTACTGAACCAAGAAGTACCTCTGCTGAAACAATTTCTGAAACTGATGCTGACATTACTATGAGAAGGATGGGCTCTCAGATTTGTTACATAACTATGGAACACATTTCCATTTAAAGGCATTTATCCAATATGCTTTTCATTTCCACAGGTTTTTTTTGTTTAAAAATTCATTTGAGTGGCTTTGAGATGAACATGTCTCTAAGTAATCTGGAGACCTAAAGATTCATTTTAGATAATCTACATGAGACATGGAGATGGCAGATTATTCCAGAGGTTTCTGCCTACTTAGCTGTATTCTGTGATGCTCATCGGTCTCCCCTCATTGTGTTTTTTCTCTTCTGTTTTTCTTTAACTGAAATGAAAGTTGTTTGATGCATTTATGATTTTCCCAAAAGTATCTTGTTTTGTGGATATCACTGTGGGATTTGACATCTCTTCACAGAGGGAAGGTCACCACTTATTTCATGGACAGACCAAACTGGAAAAGCATTTGCCTGAGATTTTGCAAGCCCTCCTATCACTAGGGACTGTGAGCTCTAGTGTTGGGTTGAAGGCACAGAGCAGCATGGCTGTTCAAGTGAAGAATACTGTTATTCCAATATCCTCAAAGTTCTGTGTTGACAGTGAATCTATCCTGCATAACCTCACAGATGCTGTGATCAAGAGACCATCCCAACTTAATGTTGAATTCTTGCAGTCACTCTGGGAAACATTTCAGAATGCAGATCAGACCCAAAAAAATGTAATGTGATGACTTAAGTAAAATCCTGTGGTCAAAAGTTGTATAATAAAAATTGAAATATAATTGTTGTTCTTTGCTTCTGTGTAATTTAAATTCTCTCTTTTATGTCTTTGTAGGTATTACGTGTTTTCAGATGGTGTGGATGATGCCTTACAAGCACTGGAACGAAAATCTGAAGAACTTAAAATAAAGGTATCTATTTTAGAAAAGTCAGAATGTGTTTAATTAATCAGAAGGCCTAGTAATTGGATGAGAAGAGGTATTTCATTTTTTTCTGCAGAGAGAGCAGAGGGAGATTAGCAGCAAATTAAAGGAGTTATAGTATCAGATCCCCAGTTGATAGAAATCAGAATAGCTCCATTGAAATGAGATTGACAATACTGGTTAAGACTGTCCTCCTAGCCTGGCCCTTGCCTTTGTCATTGCCCAGTAGTGAAAGTTTCAGAAAATAGCTTAGTAACAGGGCTAAGTAAGCAGTAACACTTCTTTGGGATGAACTCCCCATTTAGAGATTTCATGATATGAAACAATCTCTCTTACAATGCTTAGTTAACTTTCCCACAGACTGACACCAGGTAATGAAACAAATACTCAGAAAGTGCTAACTGACTCACATCTACTGAGTTTCTGCAATTGCATTTCTAATAATACATAAGTCACACTTATCTACTGTGTTTCACTGATCAGTCTTACTTGTCCTCACTGTTATCACCCAGAAACCCAGCAGAGTGGGGAGGAGATAGATGGATTAGTTGTCTTTTCCCCTGCTCTGTAGGCTTCTGTGTCTGCATCAGCACCTGACTTCAGAACCTAGGGTCAGAAGGGTAGAGCAGGAGGAATGGAGAATCTGCCACAGGCTAAGCCCATCTGATGTGAGCAGGAAACTGTGTCATGCAAGAAACACTGAAAAATAGAGCTGGACATTGCAAAGATTTCCCTAGAGGCACGCCAGGGAAAGACACTGCACAGCCTAGCAGCAGGAGGTGTTTTGAGTATGCAGTTAGCTGTCTCCTGTCACAGCGTGGAGATGAAAGATTTGCTAAAGGGAAATGCAAGGGGCTTCTCATTTGCTACCAGTCCCTGTGCTGGTGTGCTTGTGCCTCAACCCCTACAGACATCTGTTGTCTAATGCCTATTGTCTCTCTCTTTTCTCAGCAACACCTTTGCAGAGAATTAACTGTTCTGAACAGCAGGCAAGTGGTAAGAACAGCTATACTGGAGTACAACGGTGACAAGTGCAGGCAGTAAAATGGATCATAACAGTCCTTTTTGCAAAGATGCTATTAACTGCAGAGCAATAACAATAGGGAGGACATTAGGCTTGTTTTGACTCTATGGCAGCCACATGGGAAAGATGAGAAGACATATACACCTAGCAGCTAGCTGAGCTGTAGCAAAGACTGTATTCCTAGTAATATGTCTTCTTGGTCAGTTTTCCTGTGTCAATAAGCAAATTAGGTGTAGAAAGATGATGTGGGATTGAGTTTTAAAATATATTTTAAAATGTGTTTTAAAATTGTTTTTAAATATCCTTGGGTCTTAGGTTTGGGTGTTTTTTGATTGTTTCTGTTGTTTTTAAATTTCATTGGCTGCTGAGGCTGTGCATGTTATTCATCTAGAGACTGCTCTCACCTCTATTCAAGTGAGTCAGGATTTTGTCTACTGGATTCAGTGAACTTAAATCAGAGTAAATTAAGTTTGTTTGGATTTCAGTCTGTGGATATTGCCAGCTGTGTTGTACAACTGTATAAAAGGGACCCAGGACCCAGACAGAAAACCTGAAAAACTGCTGCTTGTTGCTGGGGCTGTGACTACTATACTCCTCTGTGCATTTGAATCCTTCCCTAAGTTTCAGCCTAGAACCCTGATGTTACTGTGTTTTTAGCTGAAGTGTTGCCTCACTGTGCTTTTTTGCCTTTCTGAAGTAAATAGACTTTTCCCTGTTGCTTCTCTGAATGATCAGAGTTCAAGGGGAGTACTGCAGGGCATTACTGCATAGGTTATCTCTTTCCCTCTTGGTTTGCAATCTGAGGAAGTGTTATGTGGCCACAGGCTTACTCTGATTTCACTCTGGTGTCATTCTAGATCGATGTAAAGACATGCATTCTTACAGAAAAACTGAGTTGGAGAAACAGAGAATTGGATCTGTAATGTCTCTGACATCTACCTCAGCTCTAGATCTGCTGTTGTAGCACATAGAATGATGACTGGAGCTGCCTTGAATTTCAGCATCTATCTACCAATATTTGTTATTATTTTAATATAAAAAGAAGTGCAACCTAAAGCTGCTCTTTTTCCTAAGAGGTAAATGATTAAGTGAATATTTATGTCGATACCCAAATCAACCACATGATCTTGAGTCGTCAATCATTATTCAAATAGGAAGATTTTTATGTTTAACCTTTTACTGTCTTTGTTATCACTAGCACCTCGTTTGAATCTCTTACAGAATTGTATACTGTTAAAAGTGTAGCTGTTACAGCTGGCATTCCTCATATATCATTTACCTTAATGATGCATGTATATAGAAGGCACAGAAACTGTTTATCAGTGGAACTGATATTTAAATTCATATTTATTGTAATTAGGTTTGGATGGTCTTATAACTAATGTTCTGGAAGGAGCCTCCAATTTTCAAAACCTTTGATCCGCTGAGTTTGAAAAAGGATTGAATATGGAACTCAATTAGATATTGGCATGATGGGTATCACTAGCAGGCTGTCCAAGTTCTTGGTAAGTTATCTGACAGAGAGCCAATGTACACAGTAAGATCTTGGGTGGAAGAACTGCAGAATAATACCATAAGTATCAAGTTTGGTAAATATGGCTAACAAAGGAGTTATACTAATAATCGAGCATTAAGTCAAGTTTTATTCTCATGGTGAATGCTTCTAATGAACAGAGCCATGAGGAAATTTTTGGAAAATATAGTTTCATCTGCATTAATTTCTTCTTTTCAAGAACAAAATTGCTGACAGGACCTGCTGCTGTGTGGCTTGCCAATGTACTGGTGAAGAAGGTGAAATCAGCGATAGGAGAAAACAAAGGATAAAGGTAAGAATGTATCCTAGCTTTGTATTCCTCGATTTGAGTTGGAAATAGCGACAGACTGCATGTGGAAAAAAAACACACCCTGGGGTCCCCATCTGTGGGTGGTACTTACTGCCTTCGCCACAGCTAGTGATGAGTGGGGTGCACAGAAGTGATTCTGCAAGTGACTGCAATGCTCCTGGTGACTGTAATCAGTATTCAGTGATGTCTTTTACCTCTGGGAAGGTCTATTGTCCAGCCTGATGTTTATTACCTTTCAGATCAGCAAAGAATTATGGATAATTAAAGCAGGTTTTCCTTTTGTAGGCATCTATTAAATGGCAAATAGATTTCTAATAGTTCCCTTCAGCTGGACTGAGTGATTTAGATGATAACAAAACCGGCTTTTCGAGGCTGCTGGTCTCAAAAAATGATAAATGCAAAGGAAAAGTCTTGTCTTAAAACTAAAACATCTAGCTCCTTTATTTGCATTGGTCACTTTAAATCTAAGCCAATTGATTCTTTCAGTGTTAGCTGTATACTATTGACTGCTTTGGAAGAAGACGAAGTGGAGGAAGATATTTGTCTACCTCATTTCATAGCATGATTTTGGTATGTCTTTCAAAATCACAACATAACCTCTGTCTTACAGTGCACGAGAAAGAATCAGTTATCATTAATATGGAGGCTGGTGAAGATTTCATAACTTATGAGCTCATCTAAAGATTCTTCTATTAGTTTTGCTTTAGCAACTCTACTGCTTTTCACTAGAGTGTGTGTCCTTCAGAGATCTCTGTTCAGAGCCATCAGCAAGTTCCTAATGACTGCGTGTGTCCCCCATTTTTCAACAGTCTTGGAACAATTTGTGGTAGCAATTGGCTGCTTCTGCAGGAGTTCCACAAAGAACCAAAATACCTTGAGGATGTTGCATTTCGTTTTGATAGTAAAGATTTCCATTAAAGTCGATGGAAAGATATCAGCTAACTTCAGTAAAATGCTACAGGCTTGGACATTAAAAGTTAACCCATACAAAGAGACAAAAAGTACTTTATACATAAATATATCTTTTTTTTTTTTTCTTTTTTTTTTTTTGTTAACAATGAGATGTCCAGTTAAGGAATGAAAAAGAGCCCTCGTAACCATCAGACAGCTGTTTCTTGTATTTGTTTGCTTTGGCATAGTTAAGAAATAGTAGAAAATTCTGTACTGTAGTTCAGTACTCTAACATCTAATTCTAATTAATTTTAAGTGACTTGTTTTGTTAACTTCCATAATTGAGAGAGTGCCATCAAATGTGTGTATTGATTCTAAGTAAACGCATGCTCTATCATGTGGGCATTTTTCCAGCCATCAGTTCTCATATGGTGGAGAGAATGTCCCTTAAGTAAATGAAACATTACTTCATATACAGTCCTGATGTTGCCAGTCCTTGTGGACAAACATCTTGAGTGGCCACTCACTAATGGCTGTTGCTTCTCATCTGTTTTTTTCAGCAGCCATCAACACTGCTGCTGGAGGCCTCTAGCAGCTGACAAAATGGCTTATATAGCGTTAGTTCACATAATTTTTTTGAGCAGCCAAAGCTTTATTTTATCCTCTAGCTCTTTGCTTCTCCTGAAGTAAAGTAAGGCTCCTTGAGTCTTTTCACGCTCATGACTTTGTCCTCTGCACAGCATCTCTTCCCCCACTGGCTCTTCTTTCATTACAAACATTGGGACAAGTCCAAGATGCATCACAGATAGGTTTGCAGTTGCACCCACATGACAGCTATGCCCAGCTGCCATTTCTAACACTGCCAGGCCAGATGGTGGGCTTCTGCCTTGCCAGGGCAACTGACAGCCTCCCTCACCTGCCAGCACAAAATCTGTGAGCTGATATTTTGCTTAACGCTGTGAGCTTTGGCAGGAACTAAGTGACCATAGAAAGAGCTGCTCATTCACAGCCTCAGTTCAGAGCCATAACAACCTTTGCTGCTCTAAAAGACAAACTACAAAGTAACTCTTTGCAGAGTAATATTTTGAAGTGTTGGTGACGAAGTGGGGAAAAATTGGTGGGGGGAAGGTTGTTTCTCTTTTTAGCCTTCCCTCTCTCAACAGAAAGTATATATGAAGGCTTTTCACTTTCCACAATGCTCTCACAAAATATTATGCCAGGGTCAGCACTTCCCCTGCCTGGAGGCATACTTTAGGCACGCAGAGAAAAGCAGCTACTCACGTGAGACCCTATCTCAGAATTCAATATACTGGCTATTTTGTCTGTCTAGATTTTCATTCTTGAAACATTACCCTATTACAGAAAAGGCCTCTGAACTCAGATAGGATCTGAGTGGAATCCGTGCTTCTTTGTGGCCCGTGAAGCATTCTTACACAGAGAAAGGGGATGAGAAATTGAAAAAATGCTCTGTCTCTTATCCTCTGTTCTATGCAACGAGACTTCTTCATACTGAACCATTAGGAGCACTCATTAAGCCTGTGCTGAGACTCAGAGCCCAGAACAGTTTTTTCATGTATGTTTCATCTCTGTGGAATCATAGGACAGTAAAAATGCCCACTTTGGGTTCAGAATGATTTACTTCGCTGATTAGATCTCTCCTAAACCAATTCTCATCAATTATACACGTTTTAAGGTATTATTCCCATGATTTATTTATTTTATGGTATCCATCTTTTTCTCCTGGGCCCCAAACCATGGCAAATAGTGCACTGTCAACTCTTACAGAAAGGTAGGTTACACGAACTCCTTCAAAACTAACTGGACTAGAATAAAAATCAATACAAAAGAACAACATTAAATCAGAAACAGAGAGACATTTTGTAAATTTTGTGGTTACAAGGTATATAGTCTGAAAAGAGATCAACCTCTAAAAATCTGCATGAACTACACAAGGAGTGACTCTATGCAGAAGCTCCAATATCCCTACCAAAACTGTTCAGATCAGAAGTATTTCCCACCTAAGGTCTATTTTGGGCTTATTTTGTAAAGTACACTTCTCTTTTACCAGGAGAGGTACCAGACTCTCGCATGTCATCCCTAGTTTGGCTTATATCAAAAGTAATGGCTCTTACCTCCACAGTTATGAGAAGGCATATTTTATACTGTGGGTGACAATTGCTCTTTGGTCATCCTCAGCATACTTCCTTGCTCATCCAGGCTGGCAAATGCGGATGCAGTCTCCTGCCAGTGTGAAGAAGCTGCAATCCTCACCATCAAAGACAGAAGACTAATTGATTGACTTCTGTTGATACAAAAGGCATTGAAGAAGCAACTATCTGAAGCAGAAGCCAATGAAACATATGTTGTCTACCCAAACCAGGGAAACATTCTTTATAAAAGTGCAGAATAAGTATTTATGTATGACAATTTATGAATCTTGTACAAGATTTTTTTATTTTTTACTTTTTACTGTCCGTATCAGATTTTAAACATTCAGTAATTAAGGTGTGTCTCAATGTTGTCTTGGCATGTATAATTAGTTGAAGGAGACACTCTAAAACTTTGATAGAGATCTTCCTGGGGCCTGCAGTGAAAGACAATTTTTCAGCCTCGAACATCCTGTAAAAACATTGGGCTACCTTCAAATTAATTGTGACAAATAATGCATTAGTGATGAGTGAAACTGTTAGTGATAGTGATATAAGGGGAAATATTAGGAGAAAATGATTAGGAAAGAAGTTGTTCATTCAAGTTTTCAGCAGTGTTTGAAGTCTGGAATAAGCAGAAGGGCAGAATACACAAAGAATAATATGCTAGCCCAGTTAGTCTTTCCAGAATTCCCTGATAGTTTCTGAAGATCAATCAAGTAATATAGCATTGTCTCTCATCTTCTAAATTCAGGGATCCAGTGATGTTAAATGCTACCTGGGACATCTCAGAGATGAAGGAGATCCAGTAAGTTATAACATTTTACAAATGTTTATTTCTGAAAACTGAAACTTTTAAGCAGAGGTTGAAAAAAAAAAAGCAAAAAAAAAAAAAGGCAAAAAAAAGCTTCTAAACTAGCTGTATAATGAACTTACAAAGCTCTGTTCCCTTTCCAAGTTGAGAACTCCCTCATGTCATCTGAATAAAACGAATTAAACAAATGCCAGACAAAATCAATCATTTTCTGCAGAAGGGACTGTTCTGCAGTTCTGTCCTGTCGAGACCAGGTCTTTGATCTAGGCATCCATTTTTAGATGTTTTTGGTTGTATCCACAGTGGACATGGTGGTTTTTTGTTTGTTTGTTTTTTATTTGTTTTTTTAATGGCTATCCAAACCATATCCTTTTGATTTGAACCGGATGTAATATTTTTTGATGCTGGTAGGCTGCTGAGACCAAAAACATGAAAGAGACTGGGAAGTGTACTGGAAGGGAGCTCAGTACACCAGCTCTCATAGATTGATGGATATGTTTCTTTGATTTGTGTTTTTTCGATACCAAAAGAGCAATTTTCATCTATATGGCTTTTGTTCCAAATGTAAAAAAATGGTAAATGAGCAAAGACCTGACAGTGGAAAATAAAATTAACTACAGTGACAGTAAGGAAGTAGCGTAACCATATAATGGATATTAAAGAGGAGCCCAGCCCAAACTGTGATAAGTAACTGTTTCAAAGAAATTTGAAATAGTTTTTAGGCATTGCTTTGAAAGACTGCCTGCTCTTTTGTATGTCAAGATGTAGTACTCTTAAAACAGGCCTGCAGATCTGTAAGGGCATCATCATGTTCTGTTTAGTTTACTTTCATCACACCATGCAGGAAGAAATTTTTCATGAAAATCCTGTCAGTCACGCCCACGAATATTAATTCTACACTGTGAGATTTCTGTAATTGTATGCAGTTTCAAATTTAAGATTCACTAGTGTAGTGATACCATTTTACAGGAGTCAGATTCATCAAAATGGTAGCTGGAGACTCAGGACTGTAAGTATAAAGTGGATACTACAAGGCAATGCATAAAAAGAAAATAAAGCTAAAAAGAAATTAAAGTTATAGCATGCAATTTGAAAATATTTTAACATTTGCTAAGATATCACTGATACATTTGATCTTTCATAGGAGGTCACTGAATTGAGGCCCTTGCAGTTGTACATTTCTCTGTTTTTGCAATCTCTTTAACCTGCAGACTTCACTGGGGCTACAGTTTTTGAAAAGAAGGCTCTCCAGATCTACATACCAGATCTCCCTAAAAGATGAATTAGCTGCCAGCTTGTGTAAACCTCACATAAATTTCAGCACGTGGATTCTTATTTTGTCTCTTTCAGGGCCCAAGAGAACTAGCTGGACCACCAGGAAAACAAGTCCGCATGGGGTATCCAGGCAAAATTGGTCTAAAGGTAAAATAAAAGTTCTGAGAATACTGTTTCATTGTGATTTACAATAATCCCTCAATGTTTATGTTACATGTTATTCTAGTTTTTACCATCTTTTTTGTTTTTAGGGATTTTGAGGCTTTGTTGGAAAAAAAGGTACAATATGATTCTAGAGAGTATAAGTTTGTAAATGCAGTATTATTTAGGGCTTTGTCCTGCACTAAATGGAGATTTTGAGATTTTTTACATAAATGTTGGTGAATGCTAAGTCAGTGTTAGTTTTTTTAGGCTGCTTTGCAGACATCTGCTGCAATGCCCAATTTATGGTTATGCATAGGGAAAATATGAGAAATGAAACTTCAACCATTAATTCCTGTGGTGTTTTTTCCCCCCTCTTGATCTTGGTCTATGTCACTCCATTCTTGCTGGATTTTGTAAATGTGCGCTTGTTGTTTATATGAAGAATAACCATGCATGCACATTTGTATTATTTCAGGGTGACGAAGGGGATGATGGGGCTGATGGAGTTAGAGAAGAGGTACACTGTTTTCCTTCTTTTGCCTTCTTGACCTCAAAGTTACTGAGTGATAAGGATGAATTAATATGCCACATTTTGTCTTTAAGGGATCTTTTGAGGTTCCTGTAAAGAAGGGAAAAAATGGTGACATTGGATATCCAGTAATGTCTTGTTATCTTTTTATTGGTCAGGGTTCAGATTTAAGAACAACGGTATGGCTCTTTCATGAAACTGTCCCTTTGAGAAATGTATTTAATAAACTCTCATGCACAAGGAATAGATCCATACTATAAAGTTATTAGCACATTTTTTTTGTTTGAACTCCTATCAGGAGAGTTATTATGAGACTGCCAAAATCTGAAAATGAGCAAACTACTGATGAATAGCCAGCAGGTATTTTTGTCAACAGAATATATACCCAGAAAGAAGTTTCTCTGTGGAATGTTTTATTTAAATGAGAACTTGAAGAATAATTAGATTTGTACCTTACAGTCTTCTAGGTGGGCATTTTCTTGTCTTTGTTGAGGGATCAAGTCATTCCTGCATATGACTAATTTTTATTTGACTAAAGACAAATATGATGCATCCTACTCCTTCCTGGTCCTGTAGTACCCTGGCAGGTTCACATACCTGACAGTCATGAATAGATTTTTACACAACTTTGATTTAACAACAGTTTAAGATTTATTTTATACTTTTATGGTAAATCACAAGATTAGATCGTGTGATTCTTAATGGCACTTAATCAGCATTTAATCATCAGCCAATTTAACACAATGATTCAATGGAATTTGCTGCGGTAGAAACAGCAACTCTGTTGAAGATTCGAGAATGGCAAGGCTCTCATGAGACTTACTGCAGGGTATTGGGAGGTTTCTAAACTCAGTCACGTGCTTCCAAGATTTCCGTCCCCCCCTTTTGGTGAATTACTCGTCCTTCTCCCTCATCAGTGTTCATCCGCAGACAAGCCGTGATCCTCGAGGAGTCAGCCCTGAGAGACATGCCACTTCAGGGGTACCTGAGGTACCTCAGGTTTTATTATCTGTGTTTGCCAAGGCCAGGTAACTTGTTTTTCATAAAGCATGGAGCAGCCCTGTTGCCTTTCCAGTTACCTTCTAGTCCGAAATGAGTAGTGACTTAGGACTCCAAATGGCAAAGAGAGACACTGGGCTGTGGCAGCTTCAGTAGACAGTTGGAGAACTGACCATTTGTCTTTTGACTGATGAGATACGGTTTGTAAAATGGCTAAATGAAGCAAAAAACAGCCTGGTAGACACTGAACAGTCCTCGTGGGAACCAAGGTGATAGTCCAGGTGGACAGTTGTACTGGGTCTGGCCGGGATAGAGTTAACTTTCCCCACAGCAGCCCGTACAGTGCTGTGCTCTGCACTTGCAGCTAGAGCAGCACTGGTACCACACCAGTGTTTTGTCTACTGCTGAGCAGTGCTGGCAGAGCACCCATACTCTCCAAACCCCCAAAACCCAGTGGGCTGGGGGTGAGCAGCAGCTGGGAGGGGACATCACCAGGGCAGCTGGCCTGAACCCACCAAAGGGATATCCCGTGCCATGTGGTGTCACACTCAGCAATAAAAGCTGGGGAAGGGGAAGGAGAAGAGGGGGCTCTCGTTATGAAGACGTCTGTCCTCCCGAACAACTGCTGCGCCTATTGAGGCCCTGCTTCCCAGTAAGTGGCCGAACACCGCTCGTTGACGGGAAGTAGAGAATTTTTTTTTCCCTCTCTTTGCTTCCACACAGCCTTTGCTTGTATTATTTCTTTTTTTTCTTCTCCCTTTAATTAAATTATCATTATCTCAAACCTTGAGCCCTTGTCCATCATATTTTCTCCCTCTGTTCCTTTGAGGAGGGGGAGTTGAGCGAGCGGTTGTGGTGGAGTTCTGCTGTTTAGCTGGCTAAAACCACCACAACAGTTACAGCTGAGCCTCCATGATTTGATGCCTGCTAATAGGGATGGCAAGCTGGTGGGCAGCCAGCAGGTCTGCGTGAACCATTTGAACTCACAGGAGCAGCCACTGGATATCTGTTTCAAATGTGCAAAACAGTACTCTCAAGTAACTGCTTGGTACCTACCTCACTACCAGAAGAAACTGTCTTACCCTTTCTGCCCTTATGCAAGTGCCCAAGGAGGCACAGGGCTGACTGTTAATCATTCACAGATGAGACAAGAATACAATTGAAACAGGATATGTGTGTTAGCACGTGCCTTGCAAAGGTCTATTCTACAAACAAAGTTCTTTGATATTTGGAGTGATTTTTGTTTCATTGCAATAAATATTTTGAATTTATTCTTTGGTTAAAAAAAAAAAAAGAAAAGGAAAGAAAATTGAAGAACAATGACAGTTTCTATATTGCTTCCTGTGTAAGAGCCTGCAATTTTCTCAGCTTTTTTCGTTGGTTGGTTGGTTCATTTTGATGTGGTTTGGTTTTTTTTTTGTTTGTTTGTTTTTTTGTTTGTTTTTGGAGTGGAAATGGGAAGAAACTCTGGGTGAGACTATTTAAAAATGGAAATTGAAAGATAGGAACTTGGACCTATCTCTTGGCAGTTCCTGCATGAAAGTAGTGTTTCAGGTGCTTACTGAGATATGTTTTGCTTTCAGGGAAGTCCAGGGCCAAGACAACTGCCTGGTGATCATGGCCAGAAGGGCTTTCGAGGAGATCCTGTATGTTTTTTCAAGTGCATCATTATTTTTTAGAGGCAGACTGTCTTCTTGTATGTACTCATAAGATTTTATACATAGTCTCCAAGGTAACAAAAAGACGTTCTTCCAGGATGCTCACATCATATTGCAATGACTATGGAATGTCTAATATATAGGCTTTTTATCGTCCCTTCATATATGTGAATCTCTCCATTGTTTTGCTAAAGAAGAGTGTTTTACAGTTCTTAAATATTTAGTACTACCAAATACTTGACCTTTTCTCTCTAAACAGAACTCCTCCAAATGTTAACAGTAATCATATGCATTGACTAAGGACTCACTTGTTTGTTTAACATCTCAGAAGGAGCTCTGATTTTGTAAGAATAAGCATTCTTACCCGGAGATACTTCTTTTTTTCAGGGTAAGCCTGGACTGAACAGTGAGATAGATGGAGCAAAAGGCTTTGCAAGAGAAAAAGGGGAAGAGGTAATGATTTAGAAATAGGTGGAATTTCTGTATGATATCTGCTTAGCAGTTACACAGTTTCGTCCTGCTATTTGCAGTATTTTAAACATATCTGTGTTCATAATATGGGAACTCATCATTTATCAGCTGTGATGCTAACAAAGGTCTGAAATACCACTGAAGAAGAGTGAGTACCATTGTCAGCAGCAAGCCTGCAAGTCAATGACAAACAGCTGACCTGATTCCAATGTGAAAATCTTTTAAATCTTCCAATTTTAAGAGAAGTTGTTATGATAGCCACTGAATCTCATGGGCTCTGGGGCCTGGCAACTCCTCTTTCCCAACCACTGAAACCAAGTCAGGTGGCATCCCTTGGGACTCCCCCTCCTGGGTCTGTCCAAGTCTAATGGATGCCATCGCTGCTACTTCTGTTTGCAGATTTGGCCAGTAGTGAGGTTCAGCCTGTATTCCAGAGAGAGATGTACATACACAGCAGACACCAGTGCAGTCAGACTGCACACAGGCCACCACAGACAGAGCACTGCCTTTAGCAGCACCCACAAATAATGCTACCAGAACTTATGTGAAATGTACGTGCAGATAGCAAAGTCTTGTTCCTCCTCTCAGGAGGAGGAACACGTCCTAACTGCTTAGATTCACAAGCACAACAGTATTCACAGATCACTCAGCTAGCAGCACGGCCTCTAAATCTATGTAAGATCCTTGGCCCCTCACCATTTATGCAGGGTTCCTCCTTCTCACTTGCTAGTACAGCTTGATTGCTAGTGAAGCAGATGTGTATGCTTACACACTCAGCTCAGTACTCCCACATTCATAGATCCTTCAGACATTGGCATGGACCCTAAGTCTGCCTAATATCCATTCGCAGACCCTGGGCCCTTCATGTAGCCACTGGCTCAGACTTGAAACTTTCCAAATGTGAGTGGTGTACTCATGAGCTAGTCCAACTTTAAGTTTGCTATTGAATTAAAAATATACCTGTACACATACACAGTATTAAATTCACTAGGGAGAAGTAAACATACTCAAGTCTCTCCAGTGGCTGTCAGCTACACCTATGGATCCTGTGACCTGTGGCCCCTTCTCCAGTTGGTGGCACACAGACCTCCCTTGCATGCCAGTCTCTCCAGTTGCTGGCACTTAGGCATATGGGCCCTTTGTCATGGGCTTCTTTTTTAGACCTCATAGTACTCACACATAGGACAGAGAGTGAGATAACACAGAAAAAAATCTTTAAGAAAAGGATAGGATAGACTCCTGTGATCTGGCACAGGGCCCAGTCAGACAAGTATGCTGACCAGCAGCCTTCTCAAACACAACCGGATGCATTTATACCCCCTCCTCTCCATTTTCCCATGCTTGTTCCTCCCCTATCCACTCTGATCCTTCCACCTTTCACTGCCTTTAGCCCTTCTTCAAATATCCCATAACAGGTATTGTGTAATTCCACAAGCCCCTGATCCCTCAATAAGTTTCATACAGTCCTGTAGAATTTTCATCTTCCTCATTATTACCTGCTCATTACTGCATACGTCTGTTTGTTTAATTTGCCACTTTTATTGTTATTTCTTTCAGACTAAATAATCCTTAACCAAATATCTTAACAAATCAGATGCTCTCACATTCCACATACTCTTACAATGAAGCTGAATGCTGCTATTAATGTTCATGAAATATTCTCATTGAATTTAAGGAAAACTGAGTGGAGATGGACTGAAAGAGTTGAATGTTAGTCTTCTAAGTGTCTCAGACTCATTCTGCTGTTCATTCACAAGAATGTTACAGCTTGGACTGTAATAGTACAAGCTTTCCCTGTGAAGTTTGACATGTCAAGAATAATTATAGATTCAGAGTTAGCTTCTTTCTTGTAATTATCTATTGCTAGAATAGCAATTAGCTAAAAAGCAGAAATGTGATTTCTTCAATCACAGTTAAGATGTTAAGGGAAATTAAAAATAAATAGGCTCGTATTTCTGACATTTGTATTAGTGTTGCACTTTAAAAAACATACCGATGTTAAACACTGCATAAAATGTACATTAATATACTTTCAGGCCCCCAAGACTGAATTTGAACTTCTCTTCTGGGGATGTAATTGTCATCATGACTATGAAGTCAGTTCTGGAAAGAGATGGGCAACTTGTATCCAGGGGTGCAGAGGCCTTGACTTCCTGAGCATGCAGAGGAGAATCATGACATAGAGAATTAAACTCACTTTACCATAAATACTTCTCTTACTCAAATGGTAACAACTTCTTTCCATGGCCTACTCAGCGAGTCAGGATCTCTTTTTGGAGTATAGTATATAGTCAGACTTGAGTCTGACACTCAAGTGTCAGAAATAGAAGTGTCCCTTCTACTTAGTATGTAAGCAGCTTTCAACGTTATATGGTCCTGCTACAGACTGAACAACCCCATATTGGCAGGATACAACTAAAGAAATTTAGAGAGGAGCAGAGCTTACTATGTACTATTGAGAACTGATTACTATTTAGTCTTTATAATTATTCCTTTACATTTCAGCCTCACTGTCACTACAAGTTGCTCTACTCGTGCAGAGGATAAAAAAGTATTTCTCCATGTTAATTTCTTGTCATAAGCAACAGTTCCAAATGGGTAAAAGATGCAGATGCAATGCGTAAAAGATGAAGACTGCAGTGGTAGGCTCGTTCTATGTTGTGAAATGCCATGTAGATACTTGAGCAAACTCTAACCGACCCACACCAGAATCCATGCAAAGGCTTCAGAAATGGGACTGTCTCATTAGCATGTTGCTTTGTTCATGCTGATTAGCTCTGTGGAACTATGCTGACATCATTAATAGGTGTCACAGCTCTGGCCTCACTCTAGCTTGTGCCTAAGGAGCCCAAGGCTCAGGATGACCTGATGGTCCTGTTTTGCTTAGTGCTGCCTCATATTGGATGGGGTTCTTTGTTGTGGGGAACTGGGTGAAGAAGGAATGATGTGGAGCTTCTTCTTCAAGAGAACAACTATAAGATTCCTCTGCTTGTCTGTTTTGTTACAGAGCAATCTTCTCAGAAGTAGATATATCTGTCCTGATTTCACATATGAATGTACATTCACTTTACAAAATGAGTTCTCAGGAACATGACTAGCACTTTGCCACGTGATAGGCTTTCCTCTTGTTATCGTGTTGTCCTTTTTCTGACACTTTTCTGAAGTAAGAGGATACCAATAGCTGAGCTTCTGCCATCTTGCCTTAGGAGTACAGTGGAGGGAGGAGACACTGGGAAAAGGCATACCGTGAGGCAGTGCATCTGACACAATTTAACTACCATTTTCACAAAGGAGAAACAGTCAAACAGCATAAGCATAGGAAGTCTTTCTTATGGCCCACATTTCAAATCTCTCCTATCCGTTGTCACAAAGTCAGTTATTACAGTTATGCTGTTAAGGTAGACGGCCCTTATCACAGATGGCTTCAAAATCCTCCAGCCAATGAACTGTTTCTCTTGCAAAGTATGAGGTGAATCAGCATTGCCCACAGAGTAGCTAATGAAGGTTCAAAACCTGTTCTGAGGTGGTTTTTGCCTTTTCTTGTATTTGAAGTAGTGAAGCTCATAATTATTAGTAGTCACACTGCCCTTAATAGGGCATTTTGTAAAAATACTGCAGGTAGACTTTATCCTCTAAAATAAACTGCTACAAACTTAAGTTCGCTAAAGTATGCATTAATTTTAATTTTTCTGCTGTTTAATTTCTGAAAGGGTGTTATACTCTGCTGACTTGCTGTAAAGAAAAAAGTGTTAGAAAGAAAATCTTAGCAGTAACACTACATTTAATAGTGCCAGATAGTTCTACAGAGAAATGTAATTTGTGTATTACAAAGTTCCTAGGAAGCTGTGTAATTTCCTTTTAGATAGGCTCAAATTCAATTACATATACTTGGCATTAAAGAATCTGTTAAGGAACGAGGAAGTATTTCTATGGAATCATGTTAAAAAGATTATGCAAAGTATGAATTTTGTGCTGAGAGTAAATTATTCTTCTGTTTGATGAGGAATGAGAGAAAGGATATAGGAAAAAAGAGTTGTGAGCAAGACATGGAAGATTTTTACATTCAGAAAATGGAGTTACTGATTTATATTGTGTTAATCTTTACCAAAAATAGTGATTTTGCAGAAATTATAATACTTCAATGTAGGAAGGATTTTTTGAGTTTAAAGGATCTATTTCTTCCTTTCTTCTGTGCTTTATAAAGTAAAACTGTTGTTTTAAAATTGATCAGGTTATGTTTCTCTAACCTGCAGTTGAAACTCATGGAGTAATGCCCAAGATTATTTTAGCCTATTAGGTTTTTATTGTGACTTGCATAATTAAATAATATTGTCTGGAACAAAGACTTTTACATCATGCACAGTCTAATAAGAGACTGTATTATTGCAGTGGGATTCCTGCAGAAAACCCCAAAGGGGGACTGTGTTTCTCATTAGGACTGAATTATTTAGTCCCATTCCTGTGGTTTGTATTGCAAATGAGTTATTTGAAATGGAAACGTTTTCCTTTTTCTCGTGTCATGCTGAGCTTTGAGGTTTACAGATGTGAAATTGAAGCTTACTGAACCTCTCTGTTCTCATCCATATGCCTCAGGCCGCTTCATGAGAGCAATCCCAGCAGGATCTGACCTTCTACTTCTTTCACATTCACTAGATTTTACTTATTTCCTAAAGCATTCATTGCCTTCATCCAAAAAGGTGTCACTTATTTCTAAAACCAATGAATTAAAAAATACATTAACTTTCAAATGTCACTATAAAAGACTGTGGAGTGTGGTTAAACTATACATAACCTGGGATCCAGTAGATTTAAACTTTGTTCACCTTGCAAAATCACCGCAAGGTGCCAGTGATCATTGCTGCTGCTTCCTCTGTGTAAGTCACATCCCATGCAGATAGGAAGTTTAACATCTTCCTTCCTCCCTCCTTCCCTCCTGTAAATGTAAGGAAGTTCGTTTCAAGTTGCATCTGTTACAGTATAGCAAATGACATGAGAGGCAGACACAGGCAAAACCAAAGACCTAGTTTTGCCGTTTCAAATCTTTCTTTCTGTAAGGAAAAAACATCAAATTTGTCTGGAGTCAAAGTTCATAAGCAAGGATGAAAATGATCCAAAAAGCTCGTACCCAATTACCTGGAAGCCTCCCAATGGGTTTGGCCCAAACAGGTGAAATTCTGGTCATTAAATTCTCTATATTTATGATACCGAACTCAGAAATCCTCCCTTTGTTTATTCTGAGGGGAGAACTTTTTGGAGTAACTCCTGGAAGGTGGTCGGTCCTGAAGGCGATCTGTAAATACTTGAACAGAAAGGAAGTTGCTTCCCCAAAGTCGCTGCAGTTCTTCAAGATGTTATTGATGTGGATAAAGCAAACTGTTCCTTATTACTGGTTACCGCTGTCCTTGCCTTTAAGCTGTGAGAGAACCCAGACAGACATACCCATTGAGTGGTCTGTGCCTTGGCACAAGGGCATAAGAAAGTGTGAATCTTTTGTGGATTCAGACAAATAATGTTATTAAAAGAATTCTAGTCTCTTTCCCATGAGGTGAATAAATACTGATATCTAGCAGAACCAGGGGTCTGTAAGATAAGGAACTTATTTTTAGGAGGAAGCCAAAGCTCTGTGCAGTTTCACGTGTATGACAGTCTTCATTGGCAGACTTCATGAGAGTTTATTCACAGGTTAGTAATATATAATAATGTATGGAAACAATACATATGTATAAATGTATATGTCTAAATGCATAGGGATGCTTATGAAATATGTAAAATTTTTCTCAATAGCATAATTTGATTTCCTTTTGTGTCCAGTGGTAGCTTTAAAAAAAAACATAAGAAACAGCTATATTCAAATCCAAGTGTTGAAGCAATATTTTAAAAGATGACATTGTATCACAAGCCCTTGGTACTGTTTTAGATAGGTCTCAACTTTACAAGTGGTCACTGCATCTGAGACGCACAGCCAACAATTCAGATTGCTTAGATTGCTTTTTCTTTTGACAATGTTTTTACCGAAAGCCATTGCCAGAGATTTTGACAATGATGAATATTTTCTCTTTGAAAATCTTTGTATATCATGCATTTTTCCACACTCTGAGAATGCAGAATTTCCATTGGGATCTGCCAACTGAGGATCTAGCATAGACTCAGATAGATATAAAGTCTTTTTCTTGTTTCAAAATAACACTAGAAGAATGATTTTATCTCATTTTAGGGCTTAATTAAGAACAAGTCTGTATGAGATTACCACAACTGGGATATGTGCACTCAACACCTGCAGTGCATCCCTTGCAGTTGGTCTTCTGGACCAAGTTTGTGTATTAAACTTACACTTCACCAACAGCAAGAAGTCATAGAGCACTTGCTCAGAAGTACTTACCTGCTCTCTTTATTTGTTGTTTCTAGATGGATGATTCTGGATTGTGTCAGGTGCTAAATGTTTGGGATGGATATTATAATGAAGCATTACAAAGCTTTCAGCTCTGCACTTTGTGCTATGGTAAGACCTATATATTATTTTGAATTGTTATGAAAGGAGAAATACAGTGTTATATAGAATTGTCTGGTAAAGAGCAATGAGATAAGCAAAAGGGCTGAGGCATTCTTCTGGCGTTACATCACTAGCAAAATTATTTGGCCTTGTTTCTTATTGATGTGTTGAATTCTTAAGTAAAATCTGTTTGCAGTGAACATTACTTACTGGCAACCTATCATCTGCATTGACAAGGCTGCCAAATCCATTTCAAATGAAAATACTTATATTGGAAGAACTTGTTTGCCCACTTTAAGCTTCATCTAATGTGGTTTTAAATATCTAGAGCCATTTCCTTGGTCTTATTTTTTTGAGACCTGCTACCTAGGATGAACACATTCTTCCCCTTTCAGGGAGTTTGAATCCTTGTCTGACCAGAATGCCTGACTGAAAAGAATATATTTACTTAAACTGCATCCTAAAAGCAGGTGTTAATTAAATATAGCAGAGTAAGGCTACTGGTTTCCTTCAGCTTTAAAACCCTGGATGACAAAGTTTACTAACCTTTAAGAACCTGTGAAGCATAATCAATGCTTTCTTCTGTGAAATCAGGATGTTCCTAGACTGATGAAGAGAGATAACAGGGCTAGAACCTACATCCTCCTCTCTTTCCTCTTCCCTGTTCTTTAGAAGATTCTTTCTAGTTGTTGTTGTTGGTTTTTTGTTTGTTTGTTTTCCATCAGTATGTAAAGCTGTAGAGTTCCTCAGTGTGTTCCTACTGGGACAAGCAGTAGTACGAACGATAGATGAAGTGTTAGCAAGCAGTATCTCATTTTGTGACTCAGCTAATGGTCCGACATTCATGACATAGAAGGCCCTCTGACCTCTTTGTGATGAATGTGTGCAGTGCAGCAGCTATTAGCACATCTAACAGCTTGATAGAAAGACTTGTTATTTTGCTGGAATTTGGACCATCTACTTATATGTTCTGGGTTCGAGTTGGATTTACTTTTCATAGAAAGTAGTTTGAAAGATTACTGGATGTTTTAAATATCTTGAATGCAGTCATTTTGCAATTATAAGGATATTGATCACCTTTGACTCCTGGCCAGAGTCCCCAACAATTTGGTGAAGGTTATCAATACCACAAAGACTGTCTTCTGTGAAGAACATCATTGTGAAGATTGACCTTGTGCTTTCTGCAATACTAGGAAAACAATGCTGTTCTGAAAATGCCATTTTCCTTTCTTGGCACAGGGGTCTTTTTCAAAAATAATTTTCCTGATCTGTCCTCTTAATGCCATAATATTTTAGGTTTCCTCAAAAAAAAATCCAGCAGCTGTATTAGTTAGGAACAACATTTATTATTTCAATAGCCATGTAAATACATTCTGACACGTTGTCCAAATGATTAAAAAGTTGCTACATTTGGCGTGTGTAGTGATCTCTGTCATAACAGGAAAATTAAGTACCTTATCAAGTACATACTGAAGTAAACAGGACAGTTTTTATTTTTTATTGATTATATTGGAAAGTAAGGACCTAGGTTCACATTTTTTCTAAATTTTTTTTTTTAACTTATAAAAAAATAAACCATTATAATGTAGTTAACTTTATCCCTGTGATTTTTTTTTTATTGGAATGGGCAATA
>VXAL01007715.1:87846-102359 GCA_013399475.1 Chauna torquata | reverse complement strand
TTTTTTCCCTTTCTTAAATCTGCTCACAGAGGGGCAAACAACATCGCTCATTGGTTCAGGTCTGGCCAGCGGTGGGTCGCTTTTGGAGCCAGCTGGAGCTGGCTCTTATCTGACATGGGGCAGCTGCTGGAATCTTCTCACAGAAGCCACCCCTGTGGCCCCCCTGCTATCAAAGCTTTACCACGTAAACCCAATACAATTATATAGCTACTTCTTCAAAATAAGAGCAGCATCTTACAGTGAAAGTGTTGCTGTTTGCATATTCAGATAACTAGTTTTATTCAGACCAACAATGAATTTCCAGGTCCTCTGTTCTAGCTGTACCTCCTACCTTATGTCACAAGACTGTTCTTCATCCAGATTCACAGGCTGAAGATGCCCAGTGCCATGTGCACATGCTCCCAGCCTTTGTAAGCAGAGCACACAATTGTTCTTTTTAACCATTTAGCTATTCCAGCACTCCGACATTTGAACAGAGCTCTAAAGTAAAGCTAGTCCTAGCCTGTTACAGGCTAGCTTTCACTGTTAGAGTCTAATATTATCTCCTCGCCAGTCTTATTTATTTATTTATTTATTTATTTATTTATTTATTTATTTATTTATTTATTTATTTATTTATTTATTTATTTATTTATTTATTTATTTATTTATTTATTTATTTATTTTGACATTAGAATGTCAAAAATATCCTCTTGGATCACCAGCAGTCAACCTGTTGAGTGCTCCATGGGTGACAATGGGCTATTATGAATGTATGGAGAAAAACTGGAGAGACATATGGAGTGAGCCTTGCCGTAGAACCTGCCAGTTCCTGGCAATCTGTGCTGAAACAACTTCTGGTCATGCTTACGAAGACTCAGTGAGAGATTTGACATACATATACTAGATAAGGTACTTAGATGCATTAAATCATGCTTGAGGAAATGCTAGAGCAGCACTGAGCTGATATAAAACTGATACTCATGCAGTCTTCCATAAGCGAAAAGGGAGGCTGCCAAACCTGGCTCCCTGCCTCATCCATGTTGTGTAAACCAAGAGATTTTTAGGGGTTGATCAGGTCCAGATATTGATACTGTGATATTGAGACTGTGATACTGAGACGTCTCCAACTACAAAGTGACAAGAGGAAAATGAAGAAAAGTACTATGAAAGAAGCTAGAAAGCAGATCATTTAAGGCTGGATACGAACAGTGTGATAAGAAACTAGATTTGCAGTCAGAATAACAAAAACCCATTGGGAGCTACAGAAGCACCCGAGCAGGTCAGAGATGGAGTTCGAATGCATTTCCTAGTGTTATTTTTAAAAGGTGTGGTAGGATTGCCTGGGAGATTGGAAAGGGGAGATTACAGTCATTGGTGAGAGTACGGTTTCATAGACAAAGGAGCTAATATATTCTTTATTTTCTTACCTTCTAGAGCTTTTCTACCTATTAAATTTATACATCCATCTAAGTCTTTAGAACATTGTATCAACAGTGGATTATTTTTCCCAGCTGTGTAAGTTTCCTTCTGCTGGTGTTTTACAAAATAACACTATATTATCTTTTTCATGGTTGATAAACGGGTTTTAATTTTCTTTCCTGCAGAATTATAGCTCAGTAATTTCCTTGCAAATATGAAGATGTTTCTTACACTCTTCTTCCTCATTACTGGGCTTCAGGCTTTGATGACTCAGACAGCTGGTATTTCAATATTCTAATTATTCTGCTGTGTTATGGACTTCATTAAATACAACCATTAAACTCCAATTTTACCTTTAGAAAAACCCTTAGGGTTCTTCACTCAGCATCTGTGTTGTTAGAATATGCATGATCTTCTAACTTTGGTTAATGAACATACATTTGAATGTATGTATGTATGTTGTTGCTATGAAAATGCGAAGAGGATAAATTAAACCCAGTGGTATAGCTTTCTATATGCTGCTGTCATCTTGGATAATTCATGGAAAATGACTGGCACTGAATTCCAGAAGTTAAAGACTTTCTGAACAAAACACTTGATGCTTTGGAGATCTCCTATCAGCATAGTGGGGATAAGTGGCTATGGTAACACATCATGATCTTCCAGGAGCAAAGAGAAATTGAGTGGAATTAGAAACGTAGGCTACAATACTAAAGACTATTTTTTATGAGAATGGCCATCATGATTTTTTCATTCCCCAACCATAATACATACTGGCAAGAGCCACATGCAGACATACAGTTTATGCTTAACAGGTTTTGAAGCGTCATTGCTTGCCCCAGTTTATAACCTTCTAATGATCTTGTAAAATATTTTAATACTCTAGAGATATTCTTAAAACACGAATTCTCCTTATACTGTAGCCAACATATAACACAATCACTGCAAAGGAACAATGGATATAAACAGAACCAAGCACCAAACAGGGAAGCTCAAGTGGACTTTATTATAGTTATTAAAATATACAGGGACATTAGTGCACTGGTTGGTATTTCATTTCTCAGATTTGATGCAGCAGCAGTCAGATGTTGAAGCACTTGTACCAGACGTTTCTTTTTTGTACATTTAGAATGTGTAACGTGGGACTTCTTTCAATCATCTTCTGAAAGATCCTTGAAGAACAATGATGTAGTCCAAACTAGGCTAAACAATTACTTCATAAACTGCTTGGCATTTCAGGGAAATGCCATAGATACCAAACATCTTTAATAAAAGAAGTGATAAAGAAGTGCTTTTAACAGGGTGGTTACTGATAACTGATTTTATCACCCCCTTTATAGTCTTTGAAGTCCATTCTATTCCACGATCTGGAAATAGTCATTGAAAACTTCATTATAGCACTATTTCTTTATTACAAATATTTACATACTATATATTAGTAAAACTTTTATTTCCACACTTTAACAATTCCATCCCTTGATGCAGTTACTATAAACCCTTGAGTGGTCTGGAAAGTTGCAATATCTGTGATAATATCGTGATGTCCAACTGGTAGAGACTCTGGACCCTTCCGAGGGGTCTCATCTGTAGGCCCCATTTTTTGCTTGTTCTGAATTTCCTATTAAAAAAAAAGTTATATATAGAAATATATAATTACAGAAAGGTGAGATTTACAAACGGTTATTGTCCCTCATATTAATTTGTCAGCATATGAAGACCAAAAAAACCCTCTTCAAACAAACAACAAAAACATCAAAACTCCCACCCTTTGATGGTTCTCTTATGATTATTCCTTGGTTCATTTCTTCTCATCACACACAACCTAAGTCTTGATCTGAACTGACATGACAGCTGCTTAGGGAAGTCATGGTTGTTCCTCATATTTATTTCAATGACACAGAAACTACTAAGATTTGATGTTCCTATAGGGAAAGAAAAAGCTACAGCAACACATACATCTTAGCTTTCCAAGGGTTTTATAAAAACTGGTTCAATAGCAGGAATATAAAAAAGGAAACATGATGTGGCTTCTGCATTTAAGTATTATTTGGTAAGCCTAATTTCTATTAAAACAACTGATTTTTTTTCTTTTAAAGTAATTTCTTCCTAACAATGTCAAAATGCAATGCTGACATCATCCATAAAAAAGTAAGAGGGAGATAGCTGTAATTAAAGCCATCATGCAATTAATGGAACCTACAGGGCCACCCCAAAGGCAAGCTGAATAGGGATTTATCAAACAAAGCAAAATACCTGAACCACCTCTGTGCCCTCAATTATCTTCCTGTAGTAGGAAACAGACGGGCAATTAGAACTTCCTGCAACAACGTATGATCTCTCAGGGTAGGCTAGATCCCAAAACCTAAACACAAAGAAACAAAATAGAGCTGTTAAATATTTTAATCAGCTCAATACGGCTGTTTAAAACCTATCTTGCTCTTATGGTGAAAATGAGTAAGCACAAATACTACATACTTTCGACACTTAGTGGAAGAGAGATGCAGAGAAATCAATATTCATATCAAGCTTACAGAAGTTATTTTTTTTGTATCTTGCCATGCAGCCTTATCAGGAACTTTACAGAATGGTACATACTGCATTTCAGGGAAGCATAGAGTTTTGCACTACTTTTGCTGAGAACAATTCTTTCTGCTCACTGATGCTTGCTAGTGAACACATTTTCAGCATTATTGTTTTGACTTCTTGGAGCTTACTTATGCAATGCTTGGCAAAATTTAATACACTGGCAAGGGTGGAAGGGAGAGTTTCGAACAAAAATGTTGTTAGTTTTATTACCTTATTTTCATGTCTGAGCCTGCTGTCAGTAATATGGGATTACCAGATGCTGGACTACAGTATATTCCGTGGATGCTGTGAGGAGAAGGCTAGCAGGTAAAAGGAATATATATTAAAAAAGTGCTATCAAAAGTTGTTGCCATGCTTCACAAAGGGAATGCATTCTTTACTGAATTCATCCATCCAATTTCCAAATATTTGCGACAAATGCCAAGTTACTTTGTTAACAGGCCACATCTTAAAATACTAATTGCTTCCTTTTGTTTCTTACAGTTGACACAGCAATGCAACAGATTAAACTCTCTGTAACGTAATTTCCAAGATCCCCAAAAGTACTCCCAATGATAGCAAATAAGAGAGATTATTTCTAACAGAATCAGGCAGGTGAATCATGTCAAGAAGCATATGGATGCTCAAACTTCTACATGATGAAGGCATTAAGGAAGAGATATACAGCAGAAAACTAGCCTGAATCATGAAGTTCCCTATTTGGTTTTGCAAAGCGGGTGACCAAAATGAACTGAACCTGCAATCCTTGTAGCATGTACAAATTAAAGTTTAGGCAGATTCCAGATCTGCATTTACAACGTTTATAGAAGATGATGATGTGGTTATTTTTATGTACATAAAGATAACCCAGATTTCTCCTTCCCCAGTTAACGCCTGGAAGCAGAGGAACTTCATGCTTTAAACTGACAGTTAAGTGTAGCAGTGGCATTATATTACAAAAGGAACTTGGAAAAGAACAGATGCTTATGGAGGTACCCACAATCCCATACACTGCAAGTAAAAGTAAGTACAAGATGCCATACCGTGAATTTTGGCTTTGTTAAGATCTTTACAGGCCTTACTGGCTCACTAGTTTTGTGAGAACGTGACTGGATACAGCAAGTGAATGTCACAAGTACATTCCACACACAGTGGAAGATACCAAAGAAGATTCATGGTTATACTGCTGTTTTACAAAGGGGATTTAATTTTGACAGCAAAACAATTATGGTGCCAAAAAAATACCAGGGGAAGTTCCTGGTACCAAACTGGCAAGGCCATGGAGACAGGTAACTGTACTGATGAACAGCATGGAGTCTGAAGTTGTTCTGGCTCCAGCTACAGAACAAAAGTGGGAAAAGAAAAAGACCAGACCTGCAGTTCTGACAGAGGCGGTGCGCTGCTGGCCCACAAAGTGAAGCGTCGATCACCCGTTTCCATATCCCACATGGAGACTTCATTATTGCCTTGAACAGCTACAGGAAAGATAATGCCAATGCATACAAATAAAACATGTGGCTTGGCTCTATTTGTTTTACCAACATGACAGAGGGTATGACATAGAGACACTCTTTACTTGCTCTCTGCAGCATTTGTTAGTCTTGCTTTATCAGCTGTGCATGCATTTTGTTGGTTTTATCCCTTGCTAGCAGCTTTACTAAAGTGCCTCACTTAAGGGAGTTTAAAACAAGCATGCTTTAATCTCCAGCCCTGTTAAAAGGTATGAAAAACCTCATCGTTTCCTCCCCAGATAACTTCACATACTTCTTTGAGAATGATGGATGGTCTGTTCAGCATTGCTATCAGGGACTTTGGAGACTCCTCCTGGGCAGTTAAGACAGCAATCCAAAGTTACGAAGTTCAGTAGCTACAATGAAGTTTCACACCCATGTTTATTGTAGACAGGCAAAGAATTCTGTTAAAGGGATTGTTTACATGCTTGGCATCAACCTAGCAGGCAAAGATTTTTAATAATATACCGAAATGATGAACTTTGTCACTAATTTATTCTTGAGCAGGGAATTAAAACTAGAAAGCATAGAGTAGCTTCCTTTATTTGCATGTTTGTTTTGTTTGTTTGTTTGTTTGTTTTAAGAAATTTATTTCGGTCCCAGGGTGGTTCATTACTAAAAGAAGTAGTCAAACCTAAGAAGCAAGTTTAAGTAAAATATGAAACTCATATCACTCTCATTTTACAGCAACTTTGTCAGCTTTGTTATTGTAGGATTAGTTTAAGCTACTTATCCATTTCAGAATGTTCCTGAAACAGACACTTAAAAGTACTTTCCAATACTAGCACAACATATGACAGTGCTGTATGCAGTGAGGACGAAGCAGCTGTGAGTATACCAGATGAGGACTCTTGGAAGATTTTCAAAAGCTCTAACCCATGACACAGGTGGATCAACCTTTCAGTCTCTGCTCTACATAGGCACTGAAGGCAGTGGCAGAATTCCCATCAACTTCAATGTATGTCACAAGTTTGGGTTTTGTCTTTTTTCATCATTTTGTCCATAAAAAGTGATGTGTTAGCACACAGGGAGGGACACTCACGAGAGTTGTAATGCTCCAGAAGATGAGAATTGCAAAGGCTGTCGTTTTCTTAATGGCTTAACACTAATTTTTTTTATTGTCTTTCTTTTTTAACTTAAAAAGCGAAGAAGGGCACAGTGGTAGAATACAAGTATGAATTTTCCCTTTTTCCTTTCCCCAAGCAAAGCACAAGAAAAACTACAAGAGAAGAAAAAACAAAAAAATCCCAGGGCTTGAAGCAGAAGTTGAAACAGAAGCTTCTTTAGTCACAACCTTTGGCAACTATGAGGTAAGTTTAAGATTTTTTACCTGCAATTACCCAGGACTGATAGACAGGATGCATGAGCAGGCGTCTGATTCGGGCCTTAGAAGGATGAGAATGGCTGGAGATTGGTAACTGAAACCTCATGTCCCAGCATGCCATGGTACCATTGCTTGTGCCTGGTGAGAGACAGCTGTCCACAGTCAGAGGGATAGTTACACAGGTTTTTGTCCCTACTCTTGTGCTCTGTTTCTAGGGAGATGGGACTTCAGCCTCAGGTAATTATAGAGCAGAATACTTCCCACAAATAGATCAGGAGGTATTCCCCCTTGTTTGAGAACAGCATATTCTAATCAATCAGATCAAGCAAAAGCTTGAGCTATAGTTATTGTAAAAGAAAACCAGAACGGGGAAACAAAAAGCAGCTAATAAGAAATATAGGCTTACCAATACACAGCCAGCACTGGTGTATGTCCACAGCAAATGAAGTTATGAGGCCTAACTTCAAATCATGTTTCAGTGTCCAAGCGTTGCTGCTAGATCGCAAATCCCATCCAACCAGAGATCCATTAACTGTACCATAAGCCAGCACTGACTGGGCTCCTGAATTGAAGTGATGCATATCTACCACACAGCCATCATCCTTCAAATCTAAGGACCTGGGTTAAAAAGAATAAACTAATTTAGAAACAGATAGTACTCTCAAGTTTAAGACTCCTTTCAATAGCTAAGGCCAAACAGCACTGTCTCCTTCGCATTACTTCTCAAGGCATCTGCCAGAAACAACTTTCCCATCTTTACACAACAGATGCTTACACTCTCGCAAACCTCTCTACCAATAGGACCTGCAGGCTTTCTGCAGGCTAGTAAAATACTGTCAACAGCTCTTTGCAGTGCTCTGGGTCTCTGGTTCAGATATTTCTCTCAGATTCATGTTCCATGTTTATCAGATATTTATCTACCCAGAGTCTACTGGTAGAAACACATAGCTTTTTTTTCCTTCCTCTCCACTGTCACACTGCCAGAACTGTAGTCAGTCACTTACTGTGTGCACAAATGGACACCTTCTTCAGGCACAAATACAGCATACACCAAAAGGGAAATATGCCTCTAGTTTGTAGCTTCCACTTCCATTAGATTTTGCTTGCTTCATTTGTGAACTTAATCCCAAATAAGAGAGGACATTTGAAACAAAAACCTTACTTTCACTTTGGAAAGAAATAAAGTCTTTGAGACAGTTAATAGATCTGATGGAGACTGGACATGTCCCTCACTCAAGCTGGAAGATTAAGCTGTTGAATCAGTGCCAACTATTCAAAACTGCTTATATGGAGACAAGTAAGAAAGGGCTAAATCATCCCCAAACATTCTGCTAAATAGTATCCTATCCCTCATATCTTTGCCACCTTACTCACATTAAGAGCCTGGGAGAAAAATTTGCAGGCCTGAGGCCAAACCAGGTGTTGTACATTTGTGAATGCCCATCTAATGACCTCTAAAAAGAATCTCTAAAATTACTTTATAAATATTAACATTGTAACAGGGGAGGTAAGAAACTGCCAATCCCAGCGCATAAATAAAAGAACTGAGAAGTATTCAGACTGACTGCCTGTTTCAAGCTCGTAATGAGTCCAGTGCCACAGGAGATACCAATAACCCAGAGCTATAAATCGTCATCCCTGCACTGTTGCTTTTCAAATCTTCTTTATGAAGCAGGATAAGATCACTGATTATAGCCTTCCAGTACAGCCTGGGATCAGCCAACAGGAAGCAAACACACACTAAGCAAGGGATATAGTAACAGCCTGAGCTGTGCGGTGAGATTTAAATGCTGTAAGTACATACCTGCTTTGTATTGGATGAATTTTAGGAGATTTAGGGAGCTTTGAAGCTTCAATACCAAGAAGCTGGATAGCACCATTATCTGAAGCTATAGCCAAATAATGCGAACCTTGGCAGAATGTAAGTGTCTTGACATGTCCTCCAATCCGAGAGTATGTCAAAATTGATCTGAACAGTAAAGGAGGAGGGGGAGAAAGACAGAAAATTTTTTTTTAAGAGAAGTAATTTTTATTTAAAATGCCACAAACACCTATTTAAAACCAATGGCTCGTGAGAGAGCTCTGAAAATGTTTTCTGAGTGTTCCAAAATTAGAAAGCAACAAAGCTCGAGTTGCCTCTGCAAGCTTAACTGTCCATCTTTGAGCCTCTAGGTTGACAGTCTCCAACTGCACACATTTGTCTACCAGCAAAATAGAATAAAAGTCTAACCTAGATCTGTATCAAAGCAGCATACTGTAGTTACTGTTATTTAACTGATACTGCTGTCCACTGCATCGTTTTCAAAGGTATTTTGAGACACGTCCTCTTCTCCCAAAGATATTTCTCACAGGGACTGTCAGCCCCATACCACTTATCTGTGTTTCAACCAACAATACAGCTTTCTTGCGTCAAATATCAGTGGACGAGACAGTTAAGCATGAAGCTAATTTGTTCCAAAAAACTCAGATGGCTTTAAACAGCAGCACCAAAGTATTTTTATTTATGTATAGAAATGAAGTCAAAAAGCCCGTAATTACAACTGTGAAGCAGTCCCACTGCTGTTTCAATTAGTTAATGAAAGAACAAGATTTGCTTGCAAATGCGATCTAGTATCTTATGGTTGCATGCCAAGAGAAACACCAGTATATTTTAATAATGTGAAATCTCCGACGTAGCCACAAGTGATTTGTATTTTCCTCTGAGCTCTAGTTTATGTATTCATTCTAAAACAGCAGCCCCATACTCCTATGAGTTTTAAAGCTACCTGGTTGTAGTGGTTTTTCCTTCCATTTTTTGGCTGTTCCAGATTTTCACTGTGCCATCGTTTGAGCAAGTGGCAAAAATAGAATGTTCATCAGAGACCCGAATGCGGTTCACCGCAGACTTGTGTTCATGAAGGTGAGCTACCAACAAACCTTTTGGACGCCATCCTACAGGGAAAAACAAAACCGTAAAATTTGGGGTTGATCTCATAACCTAATAGGAACATGAAAATTCCCCTCATCTCATCCACCAGCAGACGTGTTGGGATATAGTCACTACAGTTACAAAGCATAGAAGGCAGTGAATACACGCAGCTAACGCATTTCAAAAATTCAAGGCAAACGCCTATTTGCTCAATTCTAAACTAAACCCTATTGACAGAACTGGGTAAATATTTTCTTTTAGGTGGGTTCCATGTACATTCAGTGAAACTACAAAGAGCCCTTCAGAATATGTAGGCATTGTAGAGAAACTAGTGCACAGATCACCTGTAATTAGCCTATGCAGATTGGGGTGCTGCAAATGTGAATCCCTTAAATGCCCATAAAACGCACATAATAAGCCTGCTCAAAGTGTTGCTCCAGTTCCTGGATTGTCTGTACAGTGCCTGAAGTGACAGGCTCAGTGTTGCAGTATATGCTACACATCAGCCTTACGTACCTAATAAAATAAAGTTACAGCTCTTCTAACTCCCATAGAAACTTTACTCAAGTCCTTCAAAAAGAAATTGAGGAGTTGAGCAGCCACACAAAAACTCTCACCAAGAAATGGCCAACATTTGTGCGATGTGTTTCCTCCTCTGAAATAAACAAAGTAGAAGTATCTGGCTGCACTTCTAACAGATATCTGCTTCAGTGAAGGATTAACAACAGCTGAAGATTAATGAAGTACAGACCATAGCAAATTTCAGAATAAGGCACAAACTTTATATATGAACATTATTAACAGTCATGGACCTGTTAAAATCAAGTCCAGAGAAGTGCCACAAGGATGATCAGAGGGCTGGAGCACAGGCTGAGAGAGTTGGGTTGTTCAGCCTGAAGAAAAGAAGACTCCAGGGAGACCTCATAGTGGCCTTCCAGTAGCTAAAGGGGGCCTACAGGAAAGCTGGAGAGGGACTCTTCATCAGGGAGTGTGGTGATAGGACAAGGGGTAACGGCTTTAAACTAGAAGAGAGTAGGTTTAGATTAGATATTAGGAAGAAATTCTTTACTCAGAGGGTGGTGAGGCACTGGAACAGGTTGCCCAGAGAAGCTGTGGATGCCCCACCCCTGGAAGTGTTCAAGTCCAGACTGGATGGGGCTTTGGGCAACCTGGTCTAGTGGGAGGTGTCCCTGCCCATGGCAGGGGGTTGCAACCAGGTGATCTTTAAGGTTCCTTCCAACCTGAACCACTCGATGATTGCAGCACTCAATCCCTTGTGTGGCAGAGCAAATCATCTGCTTGTATTGGGACACATTATTTCATAGGTTCTAAACCTCTCTTCAAAAGACAAACACATGACTTACCAAGCTCAATCAAAGTTAGCTAAGTTCAAATGCTGTCTGGTTGGATCATTTTCCTGGTAATTTTCTACTACTTCCCTTATACAGTTACCCCATCAGTTTATACCTAGGTATATACATTCATGCCAGCTTTACCAAAAGACTTCAGCATCATAGTGTTGATTACTGCAAGCCTAGCTTGTTAGCAGAATCTGTACATCTGGAATTTAAGCACATGAATTCCCATTAGTCAGGAATCTCCATAAGGGATACTCAGTAACAAGCACATAGAGTGGACAACACCGGCAGAAAATGCTAAGGACTAATCTGGGTGAATTCCAAACTCAGTTTGGAGCGTCAAAATTTAAGTTGGGGCCATTGGAAGATGACTGAAATTTAAAACAGTGTATTTTTCCCCTCAGAGTTGCTGCCAAAGCCCTAATTAGCAAAACCTGGGTGTTGCTCCTTTTTGGTAAAGAAAAGGGAACAAGAGGTAAAAATGTCTTTCTGTCCCTTCTGAAAGCAACAGAGTAGTATGGGAACACCTCTCTTTTTGGCTGGACACCTGTGTCGTTGTTACCACTGCAGGAGGTGACAGGCTCCTTGCAAACAAGGGCAGCTCAAACAGCCCACTCCAGTAGGTGTGCCACTGGTTAAGAAAACCTGGCCAAAAGTTTAAAACATTCACACAGGATGGCTGAAAATCTGGAGTCACCCCAAGCAAAATACTCGCATTTCTCACCTGCCAACAGCGTTTCTCTCCTTGCCCAAACCAAGCTACAGGCTGTCACAGGATGGCAAGTTATCTGCCACATACCCTGTTGTAAACATCCTGCTTCAGAAAACTTGCTGGAATAGAGCACACCTTGGGCTTTAGACCAATGGTTTGGGTCCGTTACTGCAAAAGTAAAGATCTAAGGTTCCAGATCCCCTTTCATAAGTCATGCATGTATTTTGCTGACTAAGTGTTCTGCATAGCAGGCACATTGCCTAAAATATCCTGTTTGCCTAATATTTTGCATTTTTTCCTTGGGATGATTTTTTTTGTTTTCTTTTTTTTTGTCTAAAGACCTCAGTGGCCTGTGATTTACCTGGAGGTGGAGGCTTGCTCTCCCACTCAGCGTTCTCCATCATCTGTTTGGCAATTCTTTCTGCATTACACTGTTCTCGCTTTTGCTGGATCAGCTGCTGAAGTTCAGTTTTGCAAGTGGTGATGCGTAACTGGTATGCAGATGGGGACACTGTACTGCTCAGTACCTGTATCGTTGGTTTCCTGGGTTGAACAACTGTTCCGTCGGATGCCTGTAACAGATAAGTGCTTAAAAATACATGCCTTACGTGCTACAAAGGTAAATCCTTACAGAAGTGATTGGTTTTAATATAGATATACAATAGCAACAAGATTAATGACAATTAATTTCATATTTCAGAGCCATCATGATACAAACCCAATCAAAAACATCACTTTTGCAAACAATTATAAATAGTGAAAATTATTTATAGAAAAGCCTAACTATTCAGTTACTGTACCTGGTTTCCCTAGTCTGTTCTGTATTCTGTTTGGGGAAACTAATGTGCTGTACACACCTCAATGTGATCATTACAGAAGCAGTTATTGTTCTTAAGACTGACAGAATTACAGATTATTTGTCTATCTTGGGCTTTAAAAATAAAAGCGGGAATCAGAGTGGACACTCATTTAAAGCTAGCAGATGTTAATTTCCAACTAGAAACTGAATAGAAAGCAGTGTTTGGTGTCAAGAGATGCTTCCACAGCCTGCAGGGCTTCCTGCCCATCCTTCTGTAGCCAGTACTAAGTATTACAGGTACAGGATGTCTAAAGGCAGCTATGATGTGACACACCAGATCTATGTTCCAAGTCACAGTCACAACATCTCTTCTCTTCCTCACAACATGTATCAGTATATAACTTGAGGAAAAGTCTTTCCTGCCCGAACAGCTTACCTAACAACTGGCTATTCCACAAAGTTCCATCCCTTCATGCAAAGCATACATTTGTTAGTGAAGCTCTTCTGTTGAAGTGACTAAACTTATTTCCCTCCTCTTTCAATTCCTACTTTAAAGAACTTTAAAGTCTGCTACTCTGCTGGAGAAAAACACCAGAGAAAAACACCAACAGTTTAAAGTAACTTCCAAGCAAAACAATAACGCCACATCTCCATAGTCCCACTTGGCGTTAAAACAATTGAATCACTTCAGTTTAAGATGAAAGATACAAAGACAGCATTTTTCAGCAGTACCTGTGGAGAGGATGACAAAGTGGTGCAAATGCCAGCTGAGGACTCTGAACGAAGTGGTTTCCCAGCCTGGATAGCTTCAGGATCAGTAGTTTGCCCGTGTCCTTTGGGTATTGGCTGGGAGATGTTAGATGGTTCCAGGGACCCAAACATGCTTTTCCATTCTTCATTTACATTTGAATCTTGCTTTACATGTTTTCTAGCTATAAGCAGTTGGGGCATGGGGGAGAGGAGGGAGAGAAAAAATGCAATCATGACAACATTCAGTCATGGTGGTCATGACTTTCAGACTACACGAGACCAATGTTTACATGCCAGTTGATTATGTATATAGTTAATGGAGAAAAACTACTGCTACATTAAGTCAGCTGACAGGGCTTTATGAAGCAAACAGAACATGTGGCAAGTGCTCTGTTTACACCTTATTTAATCCTACAGTTGACTCATGCAGTAATTCATTCCAGTATCATGAAATTTTGCATCTAGAAGGTAGCAAAAATAGACTCCACATAAAAAATTTTTCCTTGTGAGAGTTACTCCTTTATTGGCACGAGTCAGGGATAAGTTTGTAATAGAACTGTAGGTAAATCATTGCATATGTCAAATGCAATCAGTTTTCCATCACAATCATCTGCAGATTCAAGAATGTTATTTGTAAACAGGAATATATTTATTTGCATTCCTTTGGAGTCACTTAAAACTGTAAAATACAGAAAGTAAAATGAAAACATGGGACAAATTAAATTTGGATGAAATCAGTGAAGAAAAGTTAAAGGCATGAAGACTTTGCAGGCAAGAGTTCTGGGTGAAAAAAATCAGTCCAAGCACAGACTCCACATACTAACTTTTAAATCCTGTCCACTCCTGACTCCACAGGATGCACAAAAATGAAAAATCCTATACTTATGTACTTTCCTTTAAATTAGATGAAAAACATTTGCAGATAAGCATCTTAATTCTGGAAATAAGATGGCAATAGTTACGTGGTTTGCAGGTATTTCTGTATTTTTACATCTAAAACCACAGAACATAAAAGTGGCATACAGAGGAGGAGCTTACAAGTTTGAAAGAGCTAAAAAGAAGCTCAGACATCACCTGGAAGAGTTTTGAGGATACAGACAACTGGAACAGGGTTAGCAGAAAGTGGATTTCAAAGCTGAACAAGGAAATATAGGAGGTCGTTTTTCTTTTTTTTTTTTTTTTTTT
>VXAL01007715.1:72080-87830 GCA_013399475.1 Chauna torquata | reverse complement strand
TTTTTTTTTTTAAAAGCAGAAAGAAGAGCAGGCAACAAAGTAAAAGGGGGCTGGATAGGTAGCTGAAGAACTCTAAAACAAAAAAAAAATATGTACTTGATGGATGAGCGACAGTCAGCATTCCTCAGTGCCAGCCTGTTTCACACCTATGCTTCAGTCTTCCCCATACTACCTCAAGAAAACATCCTGGATTTTCAAATTTAAAGAGCTCATCACTTCTAGACAGGAAAGAGAGATAGTAGAAATGTAGCTTTCACAATTTATACTTAGTTACTACCACGGGTTGCTAGTCCTGTTCGTCACAACCAGCTAAACAACCTGTGCACATCACTACTGCAAATGCAGTCTTACTTAAGTCCTCTCACAAGCAAAATATTCCCATCTTTCACTGTTGCAGAGAGCACTCCAACACCTCATGTTTCAAATAGCAGCATGCCACAGAGAAACTCTGCTAGATTTTCTTATTGTAAACTCAGTGACGATAGCGATACTTATGTAGGATGAATTGCTGAGTAAATTAAAGACTTAGTTCTCTAAAGTAAAGGCAATACTTTATCTATCTATATAGATCACAAAATATACCAACCACGTTTGTCATCAGGCTCCTGCTTTGTTTTAACAAGATCCACTTGTCTCCCAGTTATTCCCAGAGCCGACAAGTCGATCACCCCTTTCTGACTGCTGTCATGCAGGTGGCTCTGATCCACTACATTGGCTTTAGCTTTATTTGATTTTAACATAAAGTCTTTCAGTGCTAATAATTTGTCTTCCTCCTCCTCAGTCATCCCCTACAGAATAAGAGAAAAGGTGTTATTTCTTTTTTGAACAAGAACATGAATCAAGGCATGAAGATGCAAGAAGCAGCAAGATTAATGACTGGCCCAGAAGCAAAGGGACAGAGCACATCCCCAGAACTCAGGACACTAGTCTATCCCTCATATCATACTTTGGGTAAGTTGCTGTAGTATATCTTTCTTCCTAGGTAAACACCTAGGAATGGTGAAAGAGCAGAATTGCATTTAATACTGGATCACTGTCTGGTGTGATCTGCTTAATTGCCACCTAGGCTATTCTTACAGCCCACAAACCATAGGGGTCAAAAAAAACAAAAAACAAAAACAAACACAACCACACACACTTAGCTGCAGTCCTTCCTCTCCCTAGTTCTCACTACTTCGTGTGAATAATTCTTAGTGTTCCCCTCTTCACGTATAAGCCTCAAAACTTTTCAGTTCCCTTTGGCTTTTGCACTGTTATTTGCATGTCTCTCTCTTCAACAACTCTTCTCTCCAGCACATGGGAGAGAACAACCCGTGTTCTGTAACACTGACATATCACATATGTCAGAAATCTGAGACATACAACTGAAGTCTTTAAAAAGAGGATATATTTAGGAAATCCAGACATAACGTTGCGCTATTTCTGGCAGATCTTTTAAGAATCTTCCATAACTTCTGAACTCGTTGTCCTACAAGCATATACTGAAATCAATGAAGTCAATGGTTTACAGGATCAGAACCTCGTACTGGGAGCCCCTAAGAGCAGCAACTGCAAGGTTGCTGTAGAGACATACAGAGGCCAAGATTCTCAAGCCTGACTTTCAAAGTACAAATGAAAAACAATCACTTGTGAAAGTAGCTTCTTCAGCAGCTGTGCTATGGCAGGGTCCTCAGGGGGGGGACAGTCAGGCAGAGCACCATTCCTCTTCTTCTGACGCATCTGAAGGTGTCGAAAGAGGCTTGTGATATCCTTTGATCTTAAGACATAATCAAATATGGAACGGCTAACAGGCTCTTTAAGTACACTTAGCAGGACTATTTCTTTATCTATCTGCAATTCAAAAAGAGAAACCAGTCATCATAAAGGAGGATATTCACATAAATATTGGGAAATCTAACAATAAGTGCTGTAGTCTCATGTCTACAATGGTTTCACTTTTTTTCCTAGCTGGCAAGTCAGTAACTGGACAACTACAAATATTAATACAAAAAATTAAAAAATAAAAATCTCTTCCTCTGAAGGCTTGTTCTAAAAGCTACTTTCTAGCTCTGTCCTGAAGAGATGCTTTCAAGCTTACAGTAACAACAACAAAATCTTCACACTAAGACGTCAAAATTATTACAGATGATTGTGCCAAGAATCTAAATTCAACTTCTCTTCTTTCTTGAAAATAAGGTCTTTCCCTGTGTTGGTCACATTAGATTTTCTCCATTCTCTTTCCCTGTCCTCCCAGCAGTCTTATAACATTAATTTGGCATTGCTAAGTGGGATTAAGAATTCTTCTACTATTACAACAATATTTCAAATTCTGACACTCTTTGTCTTATGTTTACCCTGTAAAAACACTAAATAGAAGAGCTCTTTCCCAGTATCAGTCAGATTACTGGCTTTCCTTCTCTGCATACAAGGGCATAAGGATGCACAAGCATGTAGTTAAGTAACACTCAAAAGCGTATTGGGAGATTAGTAAACAGTCACAAGAAACTGTTGCGTTGGGGGCACAATTTAGAATCATTAACTGGGGAAGTCCTTATAAAGATTGTTCATTACTATTAAAACAGAAAACAACAACTTTCTATTCTCACAGGTGGTGATTCAATGTCTGTGTCCAGAGAGCATGTCTGGACAAATAAAATCTTGTACACAATTCAGGGTACTTGCAGCCCCAACGCTCCTTTGAGTTTATACACTTATTTTAGTCTTTGATCTTTCCTGTTTCAAGAGTAGGCCTTAAGATGGTGGCAGCAAGGGAGGGCGGCAATATTCACATAATAGACCCCCAATTACAGTCCTANAAAAAAAAAAAGACATGCACTAAAAATGAAGCAAGAAGCGAACAAGACAGACATTCATCAACCAATGCCTAGAACACAGCAAAAGCTGTCCAGGGAGAGGTAAACAGAGAAAAATATTATTTTAATTAAGTTACCAGCTGCATGATTTACAAAAAAAATGTTAAAACACATGATGTACTTTTCAATGCAAGTACTGCAACTGTTTCTTATCTATTTAAAGACCTGAGAGAGGAATTCTGCAGGTCCTGAAGCTGTATGCGAGAGATGTCTATAGAATCATGTTACCACCGTTATGCACGCCATTCCTAGACATACGCTGTTATGAAGTGACTTAGCTTATTCATGCTGAGCACTCTGCCCTTAGTCTTGGCAAAGCAATGAAGCACACGAGTAGCACTGCGAAAAATCACAAGCATGGTAATAGCTAGCTAGCAGACTGTTCATGTTTTCAGGGGGTCAGGCACACAGTTATGTGTGTTAGTGGGGCAGGACTGCAATACTCAGTCTTGTAGATGAAAGCACACAGCACAGAAACACTTGCGTCACAGACAACTTTCCATGCCTTTTCAACTTCTACAAACTAGTGCAATATTGCAGCAGTTTGATTGCAAAAAAGGCAGAGAATGGCTTGAACCAAAAACATACTTGTTGATTTTACGTTTTGTAAAACATTCTGCAATTTGCAAGGAATTTGAGACAAGTCTTTCAAACATGAATGGCAAATGGCCATTCCATCAATGTTTGCCTGCAGAGATCAAAAAACTGTGTCACCTCTACCGCCACTTGAAAAAAAGTATCTAATATTCTTATAGCCAGGACCATGGCAATTACAGACCTAAGAATTATGACCGGTCAGGGTATATTCATTAATATTTGAAGTATTACCTGTATTATTGGTTGTGTGATAAAAGGATGGAGGTATGGCATTAGCTTGCAGTAGACATCAGCAATATTTAAATACTGTGCTACCACAGTGATAAAGCCCACTGCACCATAACGTATCCAAAGATTAGGATGGCACAGGAAAGGTGCTGAAAGAAAATCAGGCTGTTAAAATACAACATTCAAATTAAAGAGAGAGGATCATCCTGTATATGACAGCCTGTGATATCATTTCCATCCCCTAGAATCACCCCCAAATTCAGCCTTTCCTCCTGCAGAGAACCAAGGTTGACATCCAAATTGAGAAAATTATTTCATGGACTTTACTGGGCCTGTGGTGCTCAGCTTCCTTGCTGTTGCCAAAAAGCATAATTTTCCTGTTTATTTATTTCACTCCCTAATTGTCAACTCCAGATTTGCAAAGGAGACTAATCCAGAAATAAATGCTAATCTTAATCTGGACAATAATGGAGAACTGAAATATCAGTGATTTTGTTCTTCTTTTTAAGTAAATACTTTATTCCTTCCCTTCCTTGAATAGTCACTATTTATACTGTAAGATTATCAATAAGTTTTCTTGTTGGACTCAGAAGTCCATCTCTGTTATGTGGGTTTTAAGAAGTTGTAATCAAGGGACCATATCCAGTCATGAGATATAGCCACAGATCATCTGCCTCAAATTCTGAATGCTTTTGAAAAGCCGTAACAGGAAGAAACAAAGTCTCAAAAGATGAGTTGGTCTTTTCTGTAAATAGCTGATGAATGTTGGGCTTGCCTAAAATAAGATGAAAACCTGATGAGGAAGGAGAGGCCAACTCTACTTAAAATTCTATTACAGATTGTGAATGAGTTAAATGTAATTTTATGTTGTTCAGAATAGGATGAGAAGGGATCACATATTGTCTGAAAGACTGGATCCCCCCCTTTGTCAAACCAATGGGTAAGACAGTTTGCAAGTTACGTACTTGACCAACCTCCAGAAAGTAACCAGTGATCTGAGGTGGATATGAAGAACAACGAAAGATCTTAAAGCAGAAAGTTTTTGGACTCAAGGTTACAGTATTGTTTTTTGCTGTCCTATATGAAATCAGAGAAGATGCTTCCAATTTGTTCCAACAAAATGGTTTTTTTTGTTTGTTTGTTTTTTAAGAAGAGCTCTGAGCACTTACAGGGTCCAACAAGCAACAATTTATTAACTTAATTTCAAGTAGACTCTTAAAACAGTACCATAGGTTTGCATGTTGGACAGCTAAGCTGACCGTGAAGCTTTATGCAGTACTAAGTTTTCTTTAATAGGAAAACAAGGTAATCTTCAGTATTCCAACTTACCGATATCACAAGCAAATTCATAAATATGGGGCTTTTGCAAGAGCCCTAACTGACACATACAAGTAAGAGCATTGAGGGCCTTATAAATGACAAATTCTTCAGCATCACTGAGACCTTGCTGAAGCAGAGGTTTCAGTATTGATGAGCTTTGCCAGCCAACATAAGCAGCAACACCTGAAACATTAAAAAAAAAACACATAAAAATCCAAAGTAGCATTTCCTTGCCTTTCCTCACCAAATTTTAAAATCTCAATCCTACAGTAGGCACAGAATCAATGAGCATTTTCCACAAGGTTATCAAAATAAGAAATATGTGCATATATTGAGACAGTGATGCAGAAAGCAAACATCAGGGCCTCAATCCTACAAAACCTAGTATTCACACAGAAGTAAATGCACAAGACACAGTATGTGCATTACAATTTCTTAGAAGACCAGGGATGGTCTTCCCCTTGACACAGACTGTAATCAGAGATTTAAAAAAAAAAAAGTCAAAGACTAGGACACATGCTTATTTCTAAGGCTTTTAGATTGATCAGCACCACGTTGCAATAACACAGCATAACATGGAAAGTTAAATGGGATGATTTAACATTACTAGGTCTGCATCTTCCACTAACCCTAAGTTTAAAAAAAGGACTTTTAAATTTGTCATTGCTGATGTTCAAGTACTTCCTTTTAGAACATCTGAAGAGACATCTGAAAGTAGAAGATTAGTCATTAAAGAAAAGAAGGAAGTTTCTTTCTATTCAAAGTTAGACCAATATTCTGAAAGCTGTTTGACAAAAGCAGATCCCTATGCCTGCAGAGGTCCTCCCCCAGACGTCAGGCATGGACGTAAACACACAGCTGGCCAGCAGAAGTCTGAAACAGCAAGGCAAAACCAGAAGTGCTCCTAAGGGGTGGGGATGCAGTGCCTGCATTTGTGCATGGAAAGGACAAATGAGCACCGATGAAATACTCTGTTGGCAGGATTTTTGTCTTTTAATTTAGCAGTGATGGAAATTTGCGTATCATTCAGGTTCCTGAAAAGACTGAACTGGATACTGGACTAATTATCCGCACAGAATGTCTATAACATACATTCATTTATCCACTAAAAGAATCACTCACAGTTGAAACGGAACTTTTAGAAAATCTTCTAAAAACCTGAAATGGCTGCAAGCTTTGCTGTTTAGTTAAGTACTCTCAAATTATTTGCCATCATGAAGCCACCCTGCCCCTAGTTTCAAAAATAAATTTAATTGTAAAATATGTTTCAAAACCTCTGAAAGAAGCCAAGATTAAAAGCAAAACGCATGTTATTCCTTTGAAGCTAATGGACCAAAACATATCAGCTGCATTCCAGTAGAAGAAACTTTGTTATTCTTTTCTTCTTTCCTACACAACAAACAGCCAGTGTCCATGTGAAACTCATCTGGAATTGCTTCTTTGGATTAGATAACCCATCTACTATAATTAATCTCTGGCAACTGTCAGGGAGATAAGACCTTGTTGAATTTCTGATCTTTCCTCTTGCTTCACATCGATCAAGTTGACATTCCTTCCTGCAAACAACTGGGCAAGTCCTCTGATCATTCTCAAGAGGGGAAAATTGGTTTTCCATTGAATAACTCAGGCTTATCATTGCTGTTGTCATACATGGTACACAGCATAGACCATAACTATATCTGCTTCTAACCCAGTTATTTCGGATTGACAAATACCACAAAATTCAACGTCTTCCCATCATAATCAATTTTACACATAAAATAAGTTCTTCACTTCTACTCTAACATGGTAATAATTAACATACTTGTTCATGTATTAATGCTGGGCTTTGCAACCAGTTGCTAAAAGGAAGAGAAGATGAAGAGAGAAATGGCACAGGCAAGAGAAATCCCCTCAGTGCCATTGCTGCAGAAGGGCATCTGCACGTATTTAAGCACAAGTTATCGAGAGCTCAGTTTTAAAAATGTGCAAAAGCTTTGTGTAAAACAGCATAAGACAAAAATAGAAGTTTTGAACTTTACCTGAACATGTCTTGGGAGATTTTGAACAGATACTGGAAGAAGTTGAAAATGCAGGCTACGTGTCATGATTTTTACACATACTTGTATTGCATCTCTCTACATGCCTTTTGCAAGAAACCAGGACACTGCGACCTGTGCTTTGGTTACCCCACCGGTCCTTCTAAACTAATTCTGACAAGTTATCAGCATCACATCTTGGCAGGGTTTGCCAGTGCAGCATTTTGAAGCTTCTGTTCATAATGGAATGTGTGCATACAATAATGACCCTGTTGGAAGTTTGACTGTGCTCCTTTTTCTTGTCATGCACCAGCAGTGCCATTTTTTTCCTCAAATACTGCAGTCTGCTATGGGAAAGTTTTCTTGGCCTGCAAATCCTGAGCACTGACTCAACAATAGTCATATGGAATAATTTCCAACATAAATGGGACATCAGATATACTGAACAGCTGATGCAAAAACCATCATATCACTGGTAAGATTTTAAAAATTGTTAAGTTTTATGAGCTGACCAAAATCTTTTAATGATGTTTTAAAGCACAAAAAAAAAAAGCTTTCAAACAATAATTTTAGCCTATACCAATGCATTGTTTTCATCATGTGAACAAGTCTGTTGAGGTCAATGGGACCATGCACACATGTAAAGTGATGTATCTACTAGATGACTTTCAGAAATCTTAGCATTTCTTTGTTGTAATTTAACTTTTTCAATTAGTGGCTTTAGCAAAGATTCAAAATAGTAAAAACTAAACCTCATTTAAAGTTTATTTTTGATGTTAATCTAACCTAGCCTTAAATGCATCAGTCTCATTTGTATGAAATATTTGTACAAAAAAAGCTATGTGTATTTACATTGTTCCTTCTTTACTTCATCAAGAAGCATTTGCACACAGTAATTCAGAAGGTCCTTTCCTAAAAATTATCTTTATAAGAAAGGACTTAACAGTTTGCAAGATATGCAGAAAATGAATTTATGTACATTTTACCTCTCTACTCTGTTTGGCTGAAACCAAACACTTACCTACGATGCTGTCAAAGAAAGCTCCCCGAAGATGCCAGTCATTCTTATCATTTAAGAAAGTGATCATATGAGACAGAAGAACATCATTGGCTTTTTGACGTCCAAAAAAGACACAGAGACGTGTTATTCCATTTTCCATTAATGTTTGTTTCACAATATTCTCTGGGTCACTCAGCAAAGTCACAACTTTCTGCTGGACCATTTCATGCAAGGCTTGCAACTCTGCAAGAGACAACAGAGTAAACATTCCGATTGGTTGAGAAACAGTATCCGCATGTATGCTGCCTGTTGTTAAAGAAGTTAAACCAATATGTCATCCTGAAAAACACCGTGAAGAACTTGCTAAGATGGACAATGCAACAGAATCTCACCAATTCCAAGGACTGGTTTACAAAAGACTTCAGACTAAACATGGGGGTGATGGCAAAGTCAGACTATAGAAACATGATATTCTTACCAGGGAAATGTAATTTTAAATTTGTCCTAACTTCAACTAAGATGATCCAACACATCTCATATATAGGTGAAACGCAGATGTGAAGAAGCATCAGAATGAGTCAGCAGCAATGTTACAACAGTAAACAAAGTACTTCAAGGCAATTCTGGTTTCACATGTTTATTTGACTATCAGTTTCAAAATTTGTGAACTGACAACAGATCAAGGGTATCTATTTTACTTAGGTATGTAGATTGGCTTCAATAAGGTCAGAGAGAAATAAACAACACTCATAAAAGTAAGTACTTCCAAGTTCATTCAAAAATACTGACAAAAAATTTGAAAGTGACCTCACCCCGGCTTCTATTCTATGATGCAACTAAAAAAAACCTCCATTAAATGGAAATAACAGTACAGTTAATGCATAAGCTAATACTGAAAGCCATACAAGAGAGGTTCTTGAGCAAATAGCACAAAATTTTCAGATATTGTTATCCCAGCTTTGCAGGGATAATTACCATTTGCCCACAGACAGTCAGAAGACTAGCTAATTTGCTTTCTAAAACACTTTGTCAGTCACATGGAAAAGTTGCCTTCTGGGTTCAAATTTCTCAGGCTTAGTTTCTGAAAGAGTGAAGAGAATAAAACTATTCAAACTTTTCCTCCTTGCGTTACTTCTTTCATCTCAAAGCTTTCTTGAAGAATACAGGACAGTATTTCTTAGAAACATATCCTGTAAGAGGGGCCTTCCTTTCTCTCAGTCCTAAGCAATTCTGAACACTCGATGGCTTACATGAAGAACTGAAAGGGGTCTTTTTTTTTTTTTTTTAAAATAAGGTACCATTCTGCAACTGTTTAAAATATAATTGAAGCGTGTCTTTTCCCCTACCGAATGGAATATGCACGAGATGTTTACCAATTATAATTAGTCACAGACTGATCTACTCAGCCCAGAATAGAAGTGACATGTTTTTAACCACAAAAATTCTTCCCAGTTTAGAAAACTTGCCCAGCATTATTCAAGAAATCTATGCATTACTGACAGGCATTGAAGCTGACACACAAGCCACTTATTACTCATCCCTCCTTTCCAAAGGAAGGAAAAAAAAAAGCCATCCTTAGAATTTTAACTCATTCTCTGTGCTGTAGTTAGAAATGCACAGATTGCCATGTTACTGTCCAATGACATCCACATTTTCAGCATCTTCAGACAAAAGATAGACAAGAATTGCCAAGCATATGAACAGAAGGGGAAGAATGACTGAAAAATACAGTACTATCATTATGCTAGCATTTGTCAGATTTTTTCAAAGCTAACCCTGCCTGGCACTTCAATGGAAGTGATATTTGGAACAAAGCCATCTTTACACAGCTGACTTGTTTATCCAACTTCACCCACGGTCCCATATACAGCCAGCCAGCCAGCAGCCAGCATCAGAGTCAAATACCTTGAGAACTTTTGGAAAAGGAAAGTGTGCTCATTTATTTATTTATTTTTGTCCTTCGCAGTGTTCAGAACAGAAGTGTCAGTTTCTGCATGAAGCTGTAACAGATACACTTTGATACTGGTCGAGGCAAAGCATTCTTCCCACTTAATAGGAAGGCTAACCTTCAAGTGATGAGGGAAGGAGCTTTGGCCTATGATTTGCTATTGTAAGCAGGCAAGGTAAGTGACTCTACCTGTGTCGTAGTTATCACTAGGGTGAGATGTTTCATCCATTTCTTCACCATTTGGTTCGTTTTCCATATTCAGATTTTTCAGCTGGACTAACTCCAGAAATCTCAGAGCCGTTTCTGCCAACAACGCTATGTTTTCTGCAAAGGAAAACATTTTGGTTAAGAATTGTTCTACTTTGGCAATTTACACCCTTCTGATGATTCCCCCGTACGAGAGATTAAAACCACTCAGAATACCAGTCATGATGAGAAAATAGCATTGAAATTACACAACATGTTCTGTTAACCCCCTTCACGGACTCATGTCCCTGACCACAGTGAAGCTACTGAGCACATCACACAGTAATGTCGTGTAAATGAGTGGAAAAAATTGTAAGGATATCAAATGTAACAACAACTAAATTTAGTCTTCTAGAGCTAGCTCTAAACACCACCTAATCCCAGGCTAATGACTAAGTAACTTGATAGAACTTAAAGGCCAATTAACCCAAATTAACAACAACCCAAAACAATAACAAACCACTGTGCGAGGATATGTATCCTGGGGAATAACAACAGGGTTACCCTGGAGGGCTGGATTCCAATTTTAGGACATTTGTCCCCATATTTACCCATGGGATTTGGCACCATTCTGCCGTGTTTGGAAGCTGCTGAGGCAACTCAGGCTATATGGGTCAGGCCACTGCTGGCACAGGAATAATCCTGTCAAGGCTTAAGTCCCACTTAAGCAGTCATTCTGAGTCTCATCCAAGACAACACTAGCACGCCAACAGAGGCTGTACACAGCCCAGATCAAATCCTTTAAGTCACCAGTCTGACCAGTTCCCAAAAGTGTCCTATGGTATAACACAAGTCAACTCAAGTATTAGACTATCTTTAAAAATCTATCTTTATTTACTTATTGAAATTTAATTGCTTTCTTAAAAGAAAAGCTATTTGAATTGAAGCAACCTAACCAGACAACCATCTACAATTCAAATAACTTTTTCAAATTTCAGAAAATATTCTAGTTGTACTCAATTTGAAAATAAAGTCAAACCACTTAACAAAGAGAAACTCTGTTCAAGCAGGTGCAATTGGAATCTATTGGATAGTTAGATCTGCAGCCTTTTTGCACTTGTAGAAAAAGAGAGAGCATTTTTTTTCCATTTCAGCTTACTTAATAAGCTCAGCTTTATATTAGTTAATTTACAATTTTATTATGAATAGGCTGGAATTTTACAAGATTTGGGTTTGTTGGTTTTTTTTTTCCCCCAAGTCTACAAATAAAAGCGAGGCATAAGAAAATGGTTCTTTTATAAAGTCCTAAATGTGGAAGACCAAGGTGAACAAAAGCACCTGGGTTNCAATAGTGAGCTTTATCAGTTTGTTTAGTTATTTATCAGTTTACTTAAAAAAAAAAAAAAATCACCTGGGACATTTTCAACTGAATTATGCATTTGTAAATTAAAAAAAAAAAAAGTAAAAGTATGCTAGTCATACCAAGTAAAGGTAAGTGGTAAATAGTAAATATGGGTGTCATTACAAAACTTCTTACTGAACCACCAGAACTCAAGATATCTGAATAACATACAAAGAAAACATCTGCTAAGGTATAAGCCAGTCTATTACATAGCAAATATAATTTCAGCTCCAAATATCAAAATTTCATTCTGTGGGAAAATAATTCTGAAGCATAACAAACTGATGCTTTAAATGAGTTTCGTATTTATTCATTTCAGTTTGGCTACTCTAAGCAAACAGTCTGAGCTAATGAAATGTCAATAAGATAAATTAATCAATTTCAATAAGATTGTCAATTAACATCAATAAGATTAAGATAAATTAATAAAAGCTGCAAAGGGTGGGCAAGCTCAGAAAGCCCTGTTCACATACTTAGACACACATGGCTGCTTGGAGAAATACTTTTACTTGTTACATTCTTTTTTATCTAGGGAATAGATCCAAGGCTGCTTCCCTGAGCACGAGGCTCTAAACTCTGACCCCTAACCTTAGCTGTGAGCAGACCTGCTGTACGCTACATTCAGGACCTAGCCCAAAACGAATATACATATTCTGCAAGTTGTTTTTACATGCAGAACCACAGAGAACAATGAATGTTAACTTATAAAAACAAACAAACAAAAAAATTCATCTAGCAGAGAGCAAATGAGTTTTGCCAACTATTTTACATGTAATTATTTACTTTGGGCACAGACCTACACTAGAAACTCATTTGTTAAAATAAGTCAACTCACATTAATTATTAAGTTGCTGCCACCACCTGCATCAGTTAGCTTAGGTGAATACAGGTATCTTTACCTGCACTAATTTCTGAGACTTCTGGAGAGATTTTCTGAACTAGACACAGCAAGCTGTGTGATGATTTTGAGTAGCAGAAAAAGCAGTTAAGGAAATATAGAAGAACCCAAGATCTGGAGTTTTGACTGGATTTCTTCTTACCAGCATATGCAAGTCTGACGATAGTGGCTTCATCTTGGGCCAAGTGTGCAATGCCTGGCAGGATGTATTCTGGGTAAATGTTAATATCATTGCGTGGTACTTCTTTGACGAGAGCAAGAACTTTAGTTAGTGTCCTCACAGATTCTGCCCTCACCCTGGGCACAGAGTCATTGCTGAAATGTAACAGATAAGGAGTAATACGATCCAGAAGAATCTCTACACTTAATCTTGGCGCTAAATGAAGAATCAGTTCCAAAGCAGCCAGTTTTGAATCACAGTATTTGAGAGTCTGTAAACAGGAAGTTATCACAGACACTAGAATAACCAGCCCATTTTCTTTTGTCTCTCCCTCGGCTTTCTCTGTGCGATCATGCCCACAGAGATTGTGAATGATGTTGTCCAGATCTTTACGTATGACCAATATACGCTCATCTGCGGATACAAACGTTTCCTTGGCAAACTGGGCCATGTAAGGCTGAAGGAAAGTGTAAAATATTTCAGGAAATGCATTGTTACGTTGCTGTTTCAAATAATCTTCGGCTGCTAAACGTTTATCTGGCTCACGATGGACCATCTGAGTGACCTTGAGAAAGGCAGAAGTAGGAGGGAGCGGGAGAGAAAGATTAAAGGTTTAGACATTTGTAATGCAAAAAAAAAAAAAAAAAACCAACAAGAAGTTTGTCACCAGAGTAGGTGAAATAAACTACATGCAGACTACACAAATGTTTCTAATACTGTAGTCCATCCTTACCAGCTCTCTGATACTGCGGTCTTCAATTTTGTTTAGAACTTGATCAGGGGAAAAGAGGCCGTTTCTGTAAGCCAAAAGTTGAGATAAATCAAACATGGGTACGCCTTCTGTGAAAAGCTCTGCTATTACACAGCCTGGAAAAAAAAAATGTCAAAGATGTCAGAGAATTATAAGCAGACATTTTAACTTTGTTTCCTGTATGCAGATAAGAACAGACTCTATGTGGATCTTAGCTCTATTGAAAACACGGCAAAGGAGTTGACAAATTAGCTTGTGGAATGGGGACAGCATCTCCAAAACCTGCCTTTTGCACTTGATCCCTGAAATGTCTCCCAAGTATTCTATTTCAAACGTGCCAACAGCAGAGGAGTTTGCAATTAGCAAACATGAGGCACTGATTTCAACCACCTGCCAGCTAAAAAAAAAATACAACACCAGAAAAGGAATCCATATCACTGTCACATGGAAGAAGAGTGCCAGTAAATCAAGCATGGACCAGGCAGGAGGTTTTAAAACTACGCACCCCTTTTACAGAATGTAAAGGAATAACCTCTACTTCTGCAGTGATGCTGAGGGACAGCATACATTCACTCAAACAAGCTCGTAAGTGCAGTGAGAAATAACAAGGTTGCCAAACACGGCCTCTCTGTTGTGTACATGATATGTGTCCTCTTCAAAGGCTTGTGTCCCCCTTCCTGCAGTTTGCTCCCAACGGTCAGCATCTTACTATTTCAGTGGAGCAGCCTGGAAGTTTGGCCATAAGAGCACCTGGTGAAAACGAAGTAACCATTACCTTTACGTTCAGATTTTTTTTTTTTTTTTAAATAGGCCAAACACATGGCTTTCAAGCTACTTTAGACAAGCCTGAGACTCAGGACAGGCTCCCACAATGGGACTCTATCAAGTATTTGTGAGTGGCACCATGACAGGAGCTTGCTGAGTTTCCAACTTCCTTCTTGTGGGTAAAATGAAATGAGAAGGGGCTTCTAAAGCCAATGCTGCCAAATAGTGCTGAAAATTGGCTCAGTTCCCAGGCATTTGGGCCTTAGATGTACCACTGACTGGCTGCTCCTCTTGGGTCCCATGAAGCATTCAGTATGCATCCCTGGGACCTCAGCCACGTGAAGATCATGGTCTGTGGCCCATAGAACCACCTCTTTTCCAGGGCAGAGTTGAGCCATAACAGAACAGTTTCTGACTTCCCTCCTCAGATAACATGATGATGCACCTAAGTTACATAGCTTTCTCTATTGTGTCTGTACTTTTTCTGTGAATGAAAGTTTGGGGTTCAGTCCTAATGGTTAAAATAAGCAAGTTTTTCCACATGCTGTTCTCTAAGCCCACTGTAAAAAAAAAAAAAGCTAAAAATAAATAAAAAGAACCTCTCCAAAACCCAACCTTTTTCTGCACCCCAACACACAACCGTAAACAGCACATTGATCTCTCCTGATCACTTCAAATACCTGCAGAAAAGATATCCATTGCACGTTTTAACTCCCCTCTTGTTCGCTGATTGCTACTTGCCAGGTCCACCAAAGGAGTTGAAGGATCCCGCATGTTTTCCAACTCCGTAGCAAACATACTTCCATCGACAAAGCGCTCGGGAGCGATGTAGCATGTTCTCCTCCGTGATGTGTCAAAGAAGTAATTGAAGTCAGCAGGATTGTCTTCAGGAAGATAAGTCGGTTTAAAACTGGCAAAGTCAGTTAGAAGAACCCAGTTCCAGCTGGTCACCATGATGTTTTCAGTTTTAATGTCCCCATGGCGGACTCCTGATTTGTGTGCTTGGTCCACCGCAGTAAGGATCTGGAAAGCGATCCACCTTTTTTCAATGTTATTTAGGAATGGCCTAGTACTAATTCGGTCATAAAGGTTGTCCCGTACATACTGTCTGAAAAGCATCGCTGCCTTTTCGGACAAAGTTGCTTTCTGAAAGGGAAGGCAGTTCTGTGCCGAGTGTAACCTTATCTTCAGCTCCTCCAGCTCTTGCTTGTAGCTCGTTAAGGGTAAAGTCGGATCCTGGATTGCAAACACCTTCACAACCACCAGGCCCTCCCGGTGCTTGGCACGAGCCACCTTGAAGAAGCGGGTGCTCCCCAGGCTTTTGTCATATTCGAAGTCGTGGATGTCCGAGAAATAGCTGTCCACCGAGAGGATCTGGGACGGGGCGATGCCAGCCAGCTGGTTCCCCATGACGGCACCTCTTCCAGCAACGGGCGGCACCCGTCAACCTCGGGAAAAAGACAGCGCGTATTTCACACCGGACAGGCCCAGGCCGACCCGGGCAGCATTTGCGGATTTACTCCTTTCCCCCCCGACCCCACGCAGCCCCCGCTTCTCCCGGGCCGCGGTCGCCGTACCCCCCCACCCCGAGCGGGCCCCGCCGCCGCAACTCCCGCCCCTCTCCA
>VXAL01007715.1:20205-71991 GCA_013399475.1 Chauna torquata | reverse complement strand
CCGGCACGGCACGGCACGGCACGGCCGGCCCAGGCAGTGCCGGGACCCCCCCGGCCGCGGGATGGAGCGAGGAGGGACTCAGGTCGGCGGAACCGGCACCATGAGGCGGGCGGGGGCAGGGGCGGTGCAGGATGTGAGCTCACGGCGCCGCCATCTCGGCCGCCGAGGGCGGCCCTCCCTCTCCTGGGCAGCTTGGGGCGGCCGTTGGGCTTTTTTTTTTTTTTTTTAAAACGATGGTTGGCTCCTCCCGAGTTCTGTCCTGAAAAGGTTGGAAAGGGGGACCTGCAGGGTTCGGCTTTACAAGCAGGACTCATGTTTTTATCCAGTCAGTTGTTTCTGAGGTCAGCGGAGCTGTTTTATTTCCAGGGAAGGGGAGAAGGGCTCAACGGCTCTGGTTTGGTGCTTGGCAGAGGCCTCTGCTAAGGATGACTTGCCACATCCCTGTGAGGCCTTCCCACGCCGTCTCCCCGAGGAAGGAAATCCAGGCTTCAGCGCTTCCCTTCCAAGTGTGGGGGAGTGAGAAGGGAAGTTGTAGTACACTAAAAATGCTGCCTTCCACTTTTCAAGGAGGGATTGCAACCTTGGCAAAATCCTTCCTGGAAAGGGACTCCTTTGCTCCCTTCTCTTCAGTCCACCCTTCGGTTTCCTTTGTGCATCTGCTGCTTCTGTCCAGGAGCTGGAAAGGTGCGTGTCTGCAGTGGGTGAAGCAGAAATTATGGACAAAATTCGTTACAGGATGAAAAGGAGCCATTTTCTACACCAGGAGTGTTTGAGAAAGCATTTCAATATCTTGGACCTTCATTNGTTTTACCCCCCCCCCCCCCCCTAAATTGGAAAACTTCCCAATTTTGTTTAATTAATAGCTGAAGACATTTTTCATTTTGCCTCCTTGCATCCTTTTTCTGGTGAATTTACCCAGAGCTTTCTGTGGTTCTGCTCCCTTGTTCGAATGAGCTTGTGCACAGTAGGAGAGAGACTTCACTGTCCAAAAAGCAACCTTACTTCATCCCCCTGCTTTGTGAGAGATAAGGCCAGGCCTGGCTACTGTCAGACTGGCTGCCTGCTAGTAATGTTTTCTGCAAGGCTGACAAGCTGCCCCCCATGACTTGTAAAGAGAAGAGTTTTGGACTAATAACTGGCTCAGCGACATAATTTTGGCATTTAAAGTAATCTGGGCTGGTTTTCTACTGATGAACTTTTTTGCTACTTGTATTCCCTTAAAGGGTTTCTTCTATTTTTGGCTGGTGCTTTGTTATGGGAAGAGGATCTGGCAGTAGCAGCAACTAGTGTTCATACAAGTGTTCAAGCAATTGTTCAAGTTCAGAAGTGTTCGGTCAGTTTTTGTGTTAGTTTTGTCTCTGCGTTTTGCGATGTCAAGGAGAAGCTGCAGCTTCCAAAGCATGGGGAGGTGCAGCATATCTACTTCTGAGAGGTTGGTACTGAGGCAGTGTAAACTGGATCAGAAAATGCTGGTAGGAGATCAGCTGTATTGGTAAAACCAGCTTTAGATGCATGAGTCATGTCATCCTCTCAGCTAGGTGAACAGTAGAGTGGCTGCCGTGCTTCCTTCTCCCCGTGCTCAGCATTAGATGTATGTGAGGAGCAGATGACATTACTACTAGGTCTGTCCTGGCAGGATTTCATGTGCCTGAGATGTCAGAAAAATGCCTTTCATAGCAAACCCAGAGTGAAACAAAAAGGGCATCTTTCTCATTGTTTGATCTGAAAATGCTTGAGAGCAAGAAGCAGCCCAGGGCAGAGTTCTTTCCTGCTTCCCTTTGTTTTTTGCATATCTCATGTTGTTTCATTGCTATCTGTAACTCTCGCATTACTAGAGAAATGACATTTGGGTCCCCTACATGGGTGCAAGTATGATGGAAACTTACACAAATATAGGATTTCTATCAACCAGGTGGAAAGTGTGTGAGGTCACTTAATCAGGTTGTCTCCAAAGCAGTTTGGGTTGTGATAGCGAGGGCCTCCTGCTGGGAGGACTCTCCCATCAGCAGTCTGCACCTGGAGGCTCAGCATGTCCCAGGGCAGAAATCTCAGCCCAGGCCTAGGGTTATGGTAGAGCTAGGACTAGGGTTTGGAGAGTGAGAAGTACGACACCTGTAGGCACCAGGTTGGTGCCTAGCCATGGTTTCTTCTGGAGTTGTAGCTTGCCATTGTGCCCTTTTTTTCCCCTTGGGATGCCATGAGCTAGACATAACTGTTCAGCTTACAACACCTTTGCCTGGAACAAGGCAGGGTGCCAAGCAGGGTTTGGATGAGGTGCTGCCAAAGGGGATCTGGCTGAGTAGGAAATAGAGGCAATTTTCTGCTCTGCTTGAGGCTTGGCAGGTCAGCCCTGTCCCGTAACACTGGCATTCTTGACCATTGCTGTTTAGCTCTTGTCAGAGCAGGTGAAGGGAAAGTGAAGCTCGAACTCCTGGGTTCCCTTTTTGACTCTGAAACAGTAATCTGCAGGTGCCAGATACCCTGTTCCAATCACTCCTAGTCCACTTAAATGTCATTCCCTCCTTTTAGGGCATAACATGGCTGGAGACAGCTGTATGGGGAGAAAACCTAGTGGCCATTGAAAGTCTCTTGTTCAGGCTACTGGCAAGTTGGACATTTTCTTAAAAGTTAGTAACTGGACAATCAGAAAATCCCCATTGGCTTTTCTGGAAAAAATGTTTACAGGGTTGCTCTCTGTGATGGAAATAGCTATTGGATTTAAAGCAGAATTGTTCTCTTAGTTGAATCAGGTGTATGGAATCTATTTCAAGGAATCAAATATACAAGTTTAGTAAGTGTAAATGTCAGAGAAGCTACTTTAAGTATTTTCTTGCTGTGTGTTTGATGAAGAACAGAACCTTCATTCATGCTCTAACTTACTTCCTGCTCAAATTATGGAACTGTCACTCCAGCTACAGCAGCCCCTGTTCAGGGTTTGAAACTGTCAGGGTTTAGTCAGAAATGAGCCAGCCCACCCTGGTAACATGCCTCTCATGCTCTTTGAACAGGAAACATGTTACTCCTAGCAACCTACCAGCCTGCACCTCCCAAAACAGAGTGCACCAGTGCTTATGCTTCCCCCATGACTGAGCACCCATCTCAGTTGCGAAGCCAGAGATGCCAGAGAGACGGTGTAGTCGAGCTCCAGACAAGGTGAGAGGAGCATCTCTCAGCCCCTGCTGCCTAGCTGTGCTCTTCCCTTTGCCCCTAGGAGGTAAGTTCACTTTTCATAAGTAAGAGGGCAGGGCTTCCTAATACTGAGGGCTTTCTGGAACTCCAGTAGGCAGACTTTGCTCCTAGCTAAGCAGTGAAGCTCTTAGATACTGTCTCCTAGTCAAGATGTATTCTTGTCTGTGGACACAGTAGCACTGGGCTAGAGTGACTTCTCAAGCCTACGTTAGCACAGAATGGAAATCTCGTAAGAGGTTAATGAAAATGAAATAAGCTGCCAAACACATTACTGTTTTTCCACATCACCAAATCTGGTTTCCTGCTAAAGCATACATCCATGGGTAGCTATACAAACTGTTTTGCCTTTCTGAAAAGCATTTTCTGACTTGAATATATCAGAACTCTGCTGCTTCTATGGAGTTGAGCTTTGATGCAGAAAAGCAAAAACACTGTGGTACCAGTAATATCATTTAAATCATGGATTGGGATCAGAAATAGCCTGGAAACTCATTGTTCTCGGTGTGGTGTCCTGTGGACTTCTAACACTCCTGCCCCAGTACCAAGAATTTACCCCATAATTAGAAATGAGTGGGAAGGGGTCAAAATGCAATTTATTTTTTTTTTTAATAGCAGGTTGTCTATAACAGTGGGAACAATTGTGAACCAAGAAAAGTGCTGGATGCAAGACTAGGCAATAAAGGAAAAGATACAAAAAAATAAAGTAAAAAATGGGGCTGTTGTTTGGCAATCTTAAAATCTTCGTAGTTGTGGAGCATAGAACTGACCAGGAATGCCTAATATAATGCTTATTATCCTACTTTCCTATAGATAAAAGGCTCAAGTTAACTATGCTCAGCCAGATTGTTTATGTTTGTGCTTTTGGGTATTTGTGTATGTGTCCTTTCTAGCTTTTGAACTTACTAGCTGATTTCTACCAAATTTGACAGAAAGATGCAGTGTCGTGGTTTAGCCCCGGCAGGCAGCTAAGTGCCACACAGCCGCTCGCTCACTCTCCCAGGTGGGATGGGGAGAGAATCAGAAAGGTAAAAGTGCCAGAACTCATGGGTTGAGATAAAGACAGTTTACTAGGGAAAGCAAAAGCAGCGCACGCAAGCAAAGCACAACAAGGAATTCTTTCGCTACTTCCCATGGGCAGGCAGGTGTTCAGCCACTTCCAGGAAAGCAGGGCTCGTCAACGCGTAATGGTTTCTTGGGAAGACAAACGCCATCACTCCCAATGTCCCCCGCCTTCCTCCTTCATTACCCCAGCTTTTAGGGCTGAGCATGACGTCATATGGTGTGGAATATCTCTTTGGTCAGTCTGGGCCACCTGCCCTGGCTGTGTCCCCTCCCAGCTCCTTGTGCACCCCCAGCCTCCTCGCTGGCAGGGCAGCACAAGAAGCAAAAAAGTCCTTGGCTCTATGTAAATACTGCTCTGCAACAACTGAAAACATCACCATTATCTTCATCAAAAAATCCAAAACACAGCATTGTGTGAGCCTCTACAAAGAGAATTTAACTCTATCCCAGCCAAAACCATGACATGCAGTTTCTAAAAGTCACCAAGTTTCTTAAAATGGAAAAGGGGGAAAAGAAAAAAAACTCTGTAGGTGTCCTGGCTGGAGCAGGAGCTGTGTTATGACTTCCTAAGTTTATGATGACAGAAACCCCAGGGGAAGTGGATCTTTTCTGGGTCTCAGCTGTGGGAAGAACTTCAAGGAAGTGTGAGTTCTTGTTGGACACCAGAGTTGATCAACCAGGATGCATAACTCCGCAGAAAAACACATTTCACAAATTCCAGTGCTTATGGAGGTATTTATGCTGTATGAAACCAGAACTGCTTTGGAAGAAAGAAATAGATTTAATTAATCTCCACCCTAAAGCATCTTGGAGTAAGAACAAAGCTTTTGAAACTCAAATTCATGTGTTTTACTGAAAAGGGCTTTGGAGGTTTTCATTGAAATGGTTCTTTATGCCAGTGTTTTGGATAATTTTTTTGCCTCAGAAAAGGTTTATTAATATATCAGCTGACTTTATCTGAATGACATTTTTCTCATTATTAATTTAGGAACTGATTCAAGATTTGTGCATCTCACCCCTGATTAGTAAGTGTAAACATTTTATAACCTTCTGCAGCACCATTCTGCTCTACCAAATCTTCTGTCTGTCCTGCTGATTTAGCACTACTTCATCGGATGCAATACAGCAGTGATCCTAGTGACTTAAATGGGAGAGAGACTGAGCTGAGAAAACCTTTACAGAGTACTTTCTTTATAAGCACCTAAAGCAGAATTGCTTGAAATTTAGTCTTCAGACTATGAACTATGTTCAGATTTCTTCTGTAGTCACGTGCTAATTGTTTTTGAATGAGATCACTTGCTCCTGGATGCTTCTATCAAAACAGCATATACAAAATTAATTTCACAAAACCCAGTGAGAGACCATATGGAAGGCGAAAGTGGTATTCATTTTAAACAACATTGATTTCTGTCACTTACACATTCTGTTATAGATGTCACTCCCTTGCACTCCCACACCATGTACTCAGAAGTATCAAGATGTGTGTCCAAGTAATCCAGCTGGGGTCCCTTGTGTGCAACACAGAGAACATGGGTGCTGGCTGTCAAGTCCTCCCTGCATCTCTGCAGTTCCTCTTTTTTTGGCCATGATGAGTTGTTTTGTGGATGTAGCTCATGTGTACCCTGTAGCATTCAAGCAGTTATCCTTTTTCTCCAGAATATTGCTTACTTTAGCCTCGGTAGGTGTTGGTGCCCATTGCATATACTTCCTTGCTCCGAGTACAGCCCCTCCTCTTGTTAGAATAACAAGGAAGGGGACTGCAGGTGCAGCGTGCTGCAATCTTGTTGCCCTTCTGTTTTCTGGTCTTGCTGCGGACAGCCCATTCTTCAATGTTTGCCTGTATTGCTGCTGTTGGCAGTGATGGTTGTCAGTGCCCTCCATTCTTCTAAGTCTTGCTCTGATGTTTTTTTTCTGATGCTTTCATATATACTTTTCTGTTAATGTTTCATTCAGACCAAGTATAGTAGTTCTGATACAAATCTCTAAAAGCCATGCAATAAGTTAAATTGTACTAGCTTACATTCCTGCCATTAAATTATACTAATGCTACTTTCTTCTGTCTGCACTGCTTTTAACTTTGAGGATTAAAAACACAAAGCAGGAAATTGTCAAGCCAAGCTTTATTATACCCTAAACATACTTGTAAGCTGGTGAAAGTGCTTACCAGCAACTCCCTTGCAGGTGAGGGTAGAGCAAGAAGAATGTTGTGCTTTTTGTTTCACAAAAATATGGAAATTCAGGGGGAGAAATTTCAGCCCCTTTGAGCTTAAAGTGTGAGTTCAATAACTCTTTAACCTCAAGGACTAAACTATGTAATTTCCCCCTACCCGCATTTGATTCCTTTGCCTGAGACTCAGAAATGGCTCTTCTGTATTAGCCACAAGTCAGTTAATGGCAATCTTTTCTTGGCCTAAGTCAGCCCCAAAGTCAGCCAAACACCTTATACTTATTTTTTCTTTTAGAATATGTCTGTTTAGTTTCCCTTAGAAGTTCTGGGTTACAAAACCAAAACACTGCTCTTGGGCAGTACTCCGTGAGTACCCTCTTTAGCTTGATCTTCACTAAAAATATCAGTGGTTTTCTAAGTTATCTGAGCCTAGTATGTTTTGAATCTGCGGGTTTTCAGGCATGAAACATGTGTGAGACATGAAACTTTGCCTAAGCAAACTGTCCAACTTTGTACGACCAGTCTGAGAGAGCGGAGTCTGCCCATTAGTTCCATCAGAGGTTTGTCCTCAGTAGCCACTGGGTGGCAGTGCTTCCTCTGCCTTGCTGCTCTTGCTGGAAGAGCCAATGCTTCAAAATGCCCCTTGGCTCAGGGGTTTCCATCTAGCAAAGAGCTGTCTAAAATATTAAGTATTTCCAGGACTCGTGCAGCTTTGATGGAAGCTGGGAGTTTCATTTGTTTATTTTGCACAGCGATTAGAATTGGGGAAGGACTAATACAGTAGCTAGCACATTTTGGAAGTCTGTTTATATAGACAGATTTTATGGAAAATGGAGATCTTCCATAAAAAACTGTAGCTTAACATTTCCAGAGCTTTGGCTTCCCATAGCCTATAGATTTCTGTCTCAGCAGGAAATAATTTTACCAGAAGATAGAGGGGACTCTTCAAGCTTCTGTTGACAAAAGGCAGAATATTATGTTGTAAATGCATGTGCTTACCAAATTATTATTTGCTGGAATTTTAGAAGTGAAAGGTAGAACAGAACGGGGGATGAACATATTTCCAAGCAAGGAACAGCAAGTGGATCCTGATTGCTGTGAAATCTGGATCAAATTAAAAGGGTTTCCTTGCAGGGGAGATGATAGGGGTGTGAGCTCTTTGAGAACAGGTACAGTTTGGAGAAAGCCTACCAAGGTAAATCAGTTGTTAAGCAGTCAGCCTGCCCAGCACACAACTGGCAGGAGAATTGGAATGGCAACATCTGGAGAGGTGATGCCGGGCTGGAACATCTGTTTGGCCAGTGGTGTTAGTTATGGGAATGCCAGAGAAGAGGGCACGGAAATAGTTCTGGTCAGTCCCATATCTGAGTATAACAATTTCTGCCTCCAGACCCATGTGTCAGAGCAACCACAGCGATACTGGGTTTGTCCCCGTGAGAAAAGAGCGAGAACAGAATAGCTGCTCTTTGTGATCTCCTCATGTGGACGTACAGTCTGTACTGCAGCTGTTCCTGTGTGGTGAGTTTACTTCTCTTAAAATGATTGCATCTTGTTCTTTTAATAACAACATCTTGGTACAGACAGAAGCAATAATGTTTATACTGTGATATCAAACAGTGCCCTTTCTCTTCCACGCTTACCCTTCCTCATCAAAACACTAAAGTGTCAGGGAAATCCATTTCTAGAGTCTTCTGTTTGAGCTTTCCTGGAGTCAGCCATTATGTTTAGCACTAAATCTCAGTCTGAATATGATATCTAATGTTGCCAAAGATTTTAGTTATACAAGTTTGAGAGGAAAATTGTTGATTTAGGCCCATCTTGCGTGAACGATCTATTATCAGATGCCTGGGATACTTAGACATATCAGATGCATATATTATGTTCATAGGTGTAATATCAGGGTTGTTAGTCATTCTTGCTTTATGGCAAAATAAAAGGCAGTTTCTATTTTTGATTAGCATCGCCATTACCTGCTGTCAGTAAACAGGTTGTTGGCTTTTTTTTAATAAAAAATTGTGCACGTCTTCACCTTCCACACAATCTAGTTACCCAACCTGATTTAATGTATGCTGCAACTAATAAATGAGCAGCTGCCATGGCTACTGTAGCTATATAAATACAAAGAAAAGCTCTTCAGCTTTTAAGGAGTGTTTGGAGGCAGGTGATTAACCAAGGCTTCACTCCTTGCGCACAAAGCACCTGAAAAGAAACACACTGGACTTTCCTGTGGGTTTTGCTCTTAGGGGCAGGTGCTTCAAGAATTGCAACATAGCTGCCATTTCTGGGAGCAGCAAGAGAGTAAGAAAAAGCAAGGCAGAGTGCTACCATGCTTGAGAGAATCCTCTGTAACAAATCCAGTTACAATTAAGCTAATGATAACAAAAAGATCTTAAAAATAATAGCAGATTCATCTTTGGAGAACTTTATTCTCCTGCTTGCCTTCCCCCATTTTCAGGCTTTTCTGATTTGTTCTATTCTCTCCACTGATTCAAGAAAATCACTTCTAATGCATCCAGTAGTGTGAGGGTGTTCACCAAAGATTTTGTCACTTTTCTGAGTTCTTGGCTTTTTTCATATTGATGCGTTGTCATTTATGCATCCTAATACTCAGCTCCTATATTTTTAAACAATCGCTGATATTGTAGAACTATTAGAAATTCACTTCTTTTTAACATGCTGGGTAAATCACGTTCTCACATGTAGCAGCTTATTCTTTTTCTGTCAGTTCACAGTAAGAGATCTGATTTCCTCTCACCGAATTCTCTGGGAAGTTGTCAGTTGCCTTTAATGAGGGTAAAATTGGGTCCCAGAGTGTTAAATTAGATCTTCTCCAGCATAGAAGAGCATATCCAGATTTTCAGCCATACCACTCTATTTGCAAACACCAGTGAAATTCTTTTCTTTTGCTCTTACTGAGCCATGAAAACATGATAGTCTCTTAGAGCTACAGACTGGGTTTCAGGTCAGAAATGGCTGCTGACAGCTAGTTTGAATTCTAGTAGAGAGCGGCTAAAATTCAGCCAGCAGCTTGCTACAAACCTGTACGTTCTGGTCAACATGTGGGCCAAGGATTGCAGCCTCTTTGTGTCAATAACAAAAAAGCATTTGTGCAGTTACCAGGAAAGCTACTGGTACTGGTTTATTGGAGGAGATTTTCTCTTTTTAATTCTCATGTCCCATTCAGAGCTTACTGTCCCTTGCTTCAGTTGTCTCTGAACTCGAGACCATTGCTGGTCTTTAAAGGACAATAATTTTAAGTTGCTATAAAATTAATATGAAGCTGCAGAGGCATTTTCATTCATACTTTTACTGTTGTAGTCTAGTCTAGTCTAGTATATTTTAAAGTGTTTGGGGCTTTGGGCCAAGTTTTGCTATAAATCATAATAAATAATTGGCTGACTTACTTGGGTATCTTCCTTCAGCAATCTGTTTCTTGCTCTTGGTTTGGCCTTTGCAGCTGGGATACCTGCTTCTTTTCATGCCAGCATTTTTCAGCATTTTTTTTTCTTTTGTATGTTCCAGCTGAAGCAAAAAATATGTTGGTTCAGCAGTCTAACATCTTACTTCATGATTCCTCAACACTATTACCAGTCAAGTGTTTTCAAGTTTCTTGGACCTCTGCCTCCCCAGTCCACCTGTTTTAAGAAAACATTGCTTATTATCTAACTTATGTAGCTCTTTAGCATTAGAAATTCCTAATTCATTTTTCTGAGACAACGAGTATGATGACACTGCTGGCTTTGACTCATAGTGCCGTTCTTGCCCAGCTTGCTTATCTGTTGACTTCAGTAAGGCTGCTAATGTGATGTTTTCAAGCCTCAGCAAGAAAGTATGCACAGCTCCTTCTTACAGAGGTCTGTCTCTTAAAAATCCCTGACGGCTACAATTCAACTCTGTTCCCTTCCCACACCCCTCCTGATTCCCTGTTTTCCGTGGCCTCACTCCTAAGGTATATTTGAGCCCTGCATAAGGCATAACTGGGGAGGAGGGAAATAGCAATGACAATAGCTGATAATCCCTCAGCTGGCTGGATAACCGAGTGTTCAGCTTTACCAGGGAAATCAGCTGTTGTGCTAGGTCTCCACAGTCCCTTTCTACTCCAGCACCAACTGTATGAGCCAGCTCAGTAGCTAAAGAGAAAGCACAGCTGTCTTTGAGTGACTTGATGCCTCCAGAGAGGTTCAATTATAGGTGTCCTCTGGCCTTCCACATTCTTTAAAAGGCTGTGCAGGATGCTAATCTGTTTTGTTGTCCTTCTGCTGCTCTTAATTGATTTATGTCTCTTTTAAACTTGGGGAGAGTGTTCAGGTAGCAAGTGAAGTGAAATAGTTCTCGTAACGTCGTTGGAAAATATTCTTTGCAGAGTGGCACAGAGCAACCTAGAGGGAAAATATTTCCTGTGGGACTTGTGGGTTCTGGGGTGATGGTGTAGTGCAGCCCTGAATCGTTTAGCAAGTCTGTCAGTATACACTCAGCAGACCACCAGAAAAAATGCAAAGCGAGAGGCTAAACAGCTAGATTTTCTATTGTAGTAGCATCCACTGACTGACCAATACATTGACTTTGAAAAACAGCATATCACAACTCATCTTGGTCAAATCTGAGTAGTGAAAGAATAGTGAGAATGAGCTGGTGGGTAGGAATCGCATCCCTAACATGCAGCAAATGGTTTAGTATTGGCAACTGCGCTCCAGCTATGAGACTGGAAAGAGACTTCCAGCTCCTCTCGGGCCATTCTTTTGCTATGAAACCAACTGATGGCAAAAAATACAGTAGGAAGGACCACTTGGAGAGTTATGTCAGATAACAAATGTGCCTTTGTAAGGAAATGCCACAGAGCCAGTCATGCAAGAGGAAGAGGGAAATGGAATGGTGTCTGGAAGGGCAGGGAGGGCCCAGTGCAAGTCAGAAAGCAAAAGAAAAGCCTCTTCTTTGCACCACAGAGCCAGGCACAATCCTTGTCCTTGTGCTCTTTAAAGCAGCTTTACAAGGACAAGGACAGCTTTTGCCTTGTACAAGAGCAGGGTTGCCCATCTCAAAACACTTGCAGAGGAGCAAAGCACAGGCAAGGCCCATTTTCCACCATTTGCTTCTGCTTAGCGGGCACAGCAGCACTGTATGGTGAAAACATATTTTCTTCCTTCAGTAAAAAACACAATGCATTAGAAGCAGCAGGAAGAATTCTGCTATGCTTCCATTTTAAACTAATTGTATATTGGGGTATACAGAATATAATTTTAAAGGCAGATTTTTCATTCCCAGCCTGCAGAAGATTCCATTTTCCAGCTGCTGGAAAATATCGTTAGCTGATCCTGTAATGAACTTTCTCATGTAAGAATTGCCTCATTACCATTAAATGTTGCCAGCTCTTAGATTTGTGTTCTGCTTCATAAATTCCAAAAAGCAGCTCAATGTATTTAGGAGCTATTTTCCCATTTTAAAAGGAACCAGAGTCTACTCCAGGACCCAAGCCAGCTCCCTTACAGTTTAAATGAAGACAGATTGCCATGAGCTTCTTTCAAAAGTTGAAGAAAAAGTATTTGCAAAACAATTTTTTTCCCTTTTTCTTTTTCTTTTTCTTTTTTCTTAGGAACAAGAAGTTGTGCCTTTTGTGTCTTTGAAGAACAGTGACTAAGCCCAGCAAAACTGGACTACTGTATGTGCCTCCTAGTCAAGTATTAACATTATAATCATTTTTTTTCCCTAGGCACAAGGGAATAAAGGGCCAGAAAGCATTCTCCCTGATTCTACATACCAGTTTGGTAGGGTTCAATTCACTCCAAAGCAAAGTGGAGCTGCTGTGGGGGGACTAGTGATGAGGTTTGTAGGATTTCTCCCTTCAGTTGTTGTTTTGAATATAATCCACATCAGCATTAACCACTTTAGGTCAGCTCTGTGTTCCCTGACTCCTGTAAAACGAAGAAATCTCTTCCAAATTGTGATGGGTCGTTGCTACATGGTATGTTTATGGCAATTTTTCACTTTTATAGGCAGCCTGAAATATTGAATAGGAAAAAGAGGCAATTTTCTTACCTAGAAAGGCAGAGCAGTGGAACAAATTTTTTGCTGTTATTCATGTTGCATATGCCCATAAGAAATAGTAGAATGGAATTTTCTAGGGGCTGCAAAAGTACTTCACAAAAATAAATTCACCAAGGAGAACATTAGTTATGAACTATGTACCTTCCAAATATCTGGGAAATTTGCCTGGGCAACACAGTGTGTCGGGTCTTAGTGGACAGTGTTACATGCATGTTGAATTTCACTTACAAATCTTTCTGAAAGGAGGTGGAGAATGGAAAAAAAATATTATGCAGTTGGCTGTTTATCATTTTCCATGAAAAACTGGCAGCTTCCATCATGTCCAGGCAGATATAAACAGATGAAAGGGTCAACTAAATAATGATCATATATATGATTACATATGTACATAAATTAAAACATGAGAGCTTCCAGTAATTTATTTATCTATTGAAATGCTGCTGTGATTTTGACTTTGAGAAAGGAAGCACCTTAGAAGGATCAGAAGACAGTATCCCATGGCAAACAACCAAATTGGATGAGTTTAAAGATGCAAGAGGATACGTATTAATTCTGTTCAAGGGGAAGCATGCAGCTGTGTCCTAATAAAAATAAAAATAAAAAGAATTGAATTTATTTGATCTCCTAGGATTGTTTTCTTCATAATCTATGCAAACGAGCATTTTTTTTTTAATGCTGTGACATCTTTTCTTCACAATGTCTTTCAAAACAAGCCATAGTGTCAAGAACTTCTTTTCCAGCATTAGTCCTGACATTTGGTTATTAGCATGTTCGTTATGTTGGCTCCCTCCTGTACTGTGCCTGGAGAACTGCAAAGCAGTCAGGACAGCGTACCAGCCTAGGAGGCCATGGCTGGACCTGGACTACAGGTTTCCCAGGGGTATTGGACAGAGGCATACAGAGAGGGTAAGTGCCAAGTCTGACATTACAGTGCTGGGAGAAGCTTCTAGTCGAAATTCACTTAAATCAGCAAACCACCGGATTCTCTACAGGGAGTTCTTTTATTATCTGAACCCAAAATGCAATTTAGCTTGTTGCATCCTGACTAGAAATAGTGTACATACAGCACACTGAACTTCCAAGTGTGGGTATATCAAAAATATACCCATTGTATCCTATTCGTCCATCTGTTGCTGTTCCTCTCAGTTGAAAAAAAGTGGGCATTATTCCACTTTTTCATCAGAAAACATGTTAACAATTATCATTTCTTATTGCAAGGAAGGCTGAAAAATTTGTCATCTGAACTTCATCACCTAATTTTATATTGTACCTGAGCAAAAACTTAGCTATACACTTTACAAAAGCAGAGTCCATAGAAGGAACGGTTCTAGCAGTCTGAAGTGCTATTTATACTGTCAGTTCTCTTTTCATAAATATGTTTTTAAATCAGGGATTTAAATTAATCACTCTCAAACTAATCAGTGAATCAGTTCCAAATCTGGCAGCCAGTCAGTGTTGATACAGGATTTACTGCACATATATACTCCCAAATTTTGTTTGCACAGTATTTTATTGCAAATATGAAAACGCAAACGCAGCTGTCAATTACGAATGAAATCAAACCAGGATAAACTGAAGAACAAAACTGGTATATACCATCACCAACCTGTCAGTATGGGCAAAACTACCGGTGAGTTGACATCTAGTATTTATGTGCTAGATCTTCTTATAAATAATAAATGACTTTTTCAAGCAATGTGCGCTTTGTTCATCATTTGAGATTCTTCACATTATTAGCAGCTTGGCAGGGATTTCAGAAACTGAGCTGAAGAAAATATTCAGGAGATCCTAAAGAGTTTATATTAAGATTCCATGCTGGTCTTTTGTACATATGCCCTCCTATTTTACCAGAAAGTTTCCATAATTTTCTATTAGAGAGGAAAGTCATGCTTTTCTACTTCTCTGGGGCATTCACGTACTGTAACTATTCTGAAATATAAATTGAGTAAGACGAACAGTTTTTTGCAAGTCACTACATTATACATGTTGGATGTGGCCAAGTTTTCAGTATTGTTTTCAGTTTATTTCCATTTGCCACTCAAAACTAGCAAGGCCAGATTATAAAAAAAAATCAGGCTTAGAAACTTTTGATTGCAGCATCTTGTAGTCCAGAGGCTGTGTGCAGGGATACTTTTGCTTCTTCAGAGAAGGAGACACTGGTGTTTGTGGAGGGGTTGTTGGGGAAGGGTGGCAGGACGGTGAAGACGCAGTGAAAGGCAGATGGTGCAGCCAAGCTAGTGGGGAAGGTGTGTAATGCTTCAGTCTTCAGCTCTTTTCCAGAGAAGTTAAGATCCGCGTGTCCTTTGGAGGGGAAGTAGGTATGGTGTGAAAATGTGGAAGAAAGCAGGAAAGAAAGTCTGGAGTTTGTGTTTTTACTCAAGTAGCGTGTACTGTTTGCTGTGCAGTTTAGAAAGTAAGAAATTTCCAGCAGTGTTGTTATATTCTTACAGCTTCTGGAGCTAATGTGCCAAGGTGTGAATTTCTTCTCAGGAGCAGTCCACCTGAACACAGGTCCTGAAAGAAGCTATGGCGAAACAAGGGAAGAAAAACGAATGGCTCAGGTGCAAAGAGCATACAGCCAGCTCCTAAGTGACTGGAGAGCTTGACTACAAAATAATCCCACTCCTCCTCTGAAGAAAGTATCACACTGCCATCTATCTTTATAGCTAAAGCTGGTTACTTTCCATCCTCAGCATGCTTCAAAAACTTCTTGCTATGATTTAGCCAGCAACATGAGGCCATTATGTGGTTAAGGCAGTGGTACTCTAAGAGCCTCATTGAGCAATGCAGAGCTGGGCCTGCATGTTTACTTCAAAAAATGGCAAAAGACAGGAATTTTTTTCTGTGTAGGAAGGAAATTCCATATCCTCACTGGAAGAGCTTAGTGGCCAATACAAGGCAAACAAATAATCTACTGTAAAAGAAGAAAACTCTCAGGTTCGAGAAACACAAAACAAAATCTTGGTGCTTATACCTCTTTCTCCCAGGCCTTTTCATTATCTGAAATACACCTTCACAAATTGGAGACTTCACCAGTAATGATTTTTCTGCATAAAAGCCCTTCTACAAAGTTTCATTTTGTTATATGTATGCCGTCCAGGGCTGGCCAAGTGCATCCAGGTCAGACTGTGCAGCACACCCCCTGCTTTGAGGACTGGGAAGTGGGGAATACATAGGATTGCGGAAGCGGGGCGAAAACTCAGCAGGAAAGGGATTGTGTTCAGGCAGAAACCTCATAATGAGGACCATCCTGTTCTCACACACCCCAGAAATCCCCACAGGAACAGACAGGTTTGGCTTTAGGTCTTGAAATTGTATGTGTGCTGCTGAAAGTAAGGCTACTAATTAACTGTTCATTAATTCCTTTCTAGAAGTAATTTATTCTTTCTTTTTTTTTTTTTTCTTCCTGTAGACATCTCTTCCTCTATTTTTTTTTTTTTTTTTTTGGCATGAAGATAACCTGCAGGGATAAATGGAAATTGGGTTTGTGTCCTTATTTCTACAGAAATTTGGACTGGTGTTGTATCGCTGGTAAAAACAACAACAACAACAACAACAACAACAACAACAAAACCGCCAACCTAGTTGCTAGGCATTTTTAATAATGATTTAGCCACTTTTTCCTTGTTTAATGCGGACTTTTTTTTTTAATTTCTTAATAACAACAACAACAACATTACCTTTCACCTTTCTTTACCTTTACCTTTCACATCCAGCTTGTACACATATAATCACTTAATGTAAACAAAACAGATTTCTTCCAATAGTGATTTGTAACGGTGATTTAAAATTGAAAAGGAAAGACAGTAGTCTGGTACACTAAGGAATATACAATATCTGCAGCATATCTTCTTCATTGCTCTAACCTATACTCTTCAATGCATAAGCTTTGTTTTTCTAAATGAAAGACTTGCAGGAATGCCACACCTGCTCATCTGCTTAGGTAAAGCTCAGCAAATCTGAACATTAATTCAGTACAATGCTCTGAACTGGTGGACAGCCAACTCAATTAAACAGCTATCCTGATAAGGAGAGGCAAAAATGCTCCTGAAAAGACTCACTATGGCATAAAGTACCCACCAAAGAAAAAATACAGCAGTGAAGAGATTACTCACAGCATTTCATTTTTCTTCGGCGTTTATTTCCTTATTATTGCTGGAATCTCTGTTTGTGATGGAAGTGAAGTTTGGCATTTCACGCTGATTTAAAAGCTTGCTAATACTAATCTGCCTGTGTCACTGAATGAATACATCCCTGCTAAGTAGTTTCACTGTCATTAAGTATAATTGTGCTAAATTAGCATCCAGGGAGATGTCCTGGTTAAGAATATCCTGGATAAAAGGTTTGTACTATACCAGTGGTTGTTTACATTCACACATGGTTTGGTTTTTATGACATTGCTCTGAATAGTTACTTCGATTTTAGGTATACAAGGATATGAAGTCTACATCAGACTGAAAAATACTGTGGGATATGGTATTTTATACTAAAAATAAATACAATGTATTTAGTAGGCAAATGGTCATTTCAGAGAAGATATGAAATTCATAATATTTCTGATAGAAAAATGATCTATTTGAGTATTTTGAAGTATTTATTATGTACAAAGGAAAAAAAATGAATTTCCCCTTTCTTTATTATGTATGGAGGAAGCCTGATGCTTTCTACAGGATGCTGGTCATGTCTGCTGCTGTGTTAGATCAGAAATTCAGACCTTGCCTGTGAGATTGTTTCCATGGACGATTATGTAGAAATATTGTAATTATGACAGAAAAAAAAAAATCTGAGCAATAGTTAAGAGAAGGAATTTGTAGTTGCTCTTCAGGATTGCAGGCAGGGAAGTGTCTCCACATCAGCATCTTCTGGAGCAGGGAAGATTGCTTTTCGCAGGTAAGTCAGCAAAATGGTCATGGTCCCTAGGCACTGCTATTTGGTACCAGTATTTCTCTAAAACAGATGTGTGTCCATTGCAGACTGAGGTCTGGCAGAATCCTGGCTTTCAAAGTGCTTGGCTCTCTTGCTGGGTGGAAATTATCTGCAATGTTGGTGCTTCTTTTGCTTCCTCTGAGCACTATGCTCAGTTTGCTGTACAAATTCTTCAATGATCCTCTTAAGAATTAATGTTGGAAGAAGGTCTTTTCCTTTTTGAGCTGTTACACTTAACTTCTAATTAGCCCACAGTGTGAAGGCTAATATGATAATTCTGTATGCCAGACATTTCTCATGAGGAGTAAGGAATAATTTAAAATGGTCATTAGGAGCTGCATGGTCTTGAAAATAGAAATTATTTTCATTTTATTTATAACTTAGATAATTATGCTACAATATTCCTTCCAATTTAGTGCTTGTTTCTGGAGTTACTAGGTAAAATAACAAGCAGACATCTGTACTGTACCATATGCTTGGTTACCTGTATGCAGAAAGTGGCCAAAGAACAATTTCAGATAACGAAATGATGTGATGCTTGAGGGAATTTTCAATATAATTAATCAGCATCTGGGGACATTAGCCTGTTTGCTTAAGAAGGATTTTTTTAATTAATTGAGGTTCACAAACTAAGGTTACACAGCAAGCAGATCAGCCTTTAGTTCAACATCCCAAGCCTTGCACTGAAGGGTGTTTCAGAGGATTATCTGAAAATATATTTTTCATATCTAATAATTTGCCTCCTAACCTTACTTAATTACTAGCCATTTGATTATCTTTCAACTCATGTCCAGTAAGCTGAACTGACAAAATTATGTTGCTTTCTGATATAAAAGTAAGGGAGAAGGTTTGTCCTTACCTACCTGCAGAGAATTTTTGAGTGTCCAATGTTTGCTTCCACTAGTGCTAGATTCCACTAGCACTGAAGTGTTTTAAAGTATTAATTAATATTCCTGTGCACAGAACAAACAAACACATTTTGAAACTATACTGATATAATCTATCTTTCACAGACTGCTTCAGTCAAAGCACCAGGGCTGTGTTGGATGGGAAGGAAGAATGAATTCCAGAATGAGGAATCTCCACTGATCGTGCCAAGCTCTAGACATTCAAACCCAGATACCTGCAACCAAGAAGTTCACAGCTGATTTTGACAATTTAGCAGAAAGAGTGATGGACTCTCTCATCAGACAAGACAGACTATCAGACAAGACAAGCTGTATTCTCTGGAAAGTAAGAGATTTGGTTTTGTAGCACGATACTGCATGCCAGAGATAATCATTTATACTGCTTTTACTGCATTGTTACAGCTTTCGTAAGGAATAATATTACCATACAGCAAATTGTTTTTTCGCTGACAGCACCCACCTCCCACATACCACACCTTCATTTGCACTTCTTGGCAACTCCTAAACTGCAGCACGCATATCACACTGTGGGCCTGGCATACCAGCTGGGATAGACTGGCTTGTACTTAGGAGTGGAAAGCAGGTTTTGTAATATTTTGCTGCACATTTTCATGTGCTAGTAACAGGAGCATGTGATCCCTAATTCCTGAGGTACGGCATCACTCCTACTCCCATGCCAAGCCTTTTTCTGAACAGGCTGAGCCTGCTGTGCAACTGCAACAGTCATTTTTCTCTGATATTTACAGATAGGGACTAGAATAATACTGTCAAATCTCTTTTCAGATCTTGTGAATAAAGAAGATCCTGAATCTGCAAATGTGAAAGGCTAGTATCATAGCATCTCCTAATGCCATAGTGTCACATCATACTAGTCCCTGGGTGATTTAACTTCCTAGTACTACCATTTCTGTAGCCTTTCAGGGCAGTGTTGAGTAGGGTAATTAAAATTGTCTCAAGGACTAATGGCTTTCAATACTTCATTCTTTTATGTCTAATTTTTAATTATTCTCTGTTAATTCCTCTCTGCAAATGAATGCTCTTTTCCAGAAAAGAATGAAAGAACATGTGTTAAACATACATGGTTTTTATATTCTTATTTTCAGTTTCTTAAGAAACTGCTGTGTGGATGAATCACAGGGACCACATTCTGACTGACAGATTACTTGGCAGCAGACCACTAGATTGCTCCGTGGACATTGTGGAATGTCCATCACTGAAAGTCGTTGAGTACAGAGCAAGCAAACACTATGCGAAATGACCTACACAAAGTTTAGGACAGAGCAATAGGCTATGTCATTGTTTCTCAGCCTTTTTTATTGGAAGAACAAGCCAAACTTTAAGCAAAGAAAGACATATCGTATTAGGTTTTGTCATAGGTGTTTTCTTGTATAACCAAACAACATGTCAGCTGAAATTGGATTGTTCGTGCTATACTTTTTATCATGATTTTTGTTCATTTGTTTGCTTATATTTGGCCTTATGTTTTGCTAACATTGTTTTTTTTAATCATTCAGCAAATGTGCCATCTAATGTCTGATGAGCAAGTGGTGAAAAAATCTTGAGAAGCATTGAACTAGGTAACTTCTACAGGTCCTTTCTATCCATTTGCTTTACAACTCTGATACATTGGTGTTTGCAAGAAGATGTTGCCTGGCATCCTACTTGCACCATTCACTGCAGAGTAGTAAAAGTGAGGATATGAGACTTTCTTCTGCATTCCTCTGGTCCTTTTACACACACTATAATAAGCTACCAGGACAAACATAAATACTTATTGCTGCAGTCTGCAGCCCATTCATCCAAATTTCATTCTTTTCATGACCTTTCTTGTAGCAGTTGTGTGTAATATTTGTAAAAGCAGCAAATTCTGAGGCAAGAGAATTGTCCATAAATTCTCATTTACTTCTACCTGTTTTATTTCTGATGAAAGGTCCTGATTGACAAAATGATGTGTAATCTGTTTAAATACCAGCCTAGATGGATACTGCTTTACAGCTAATATTTTGTGAGGTTTTTGTGAACTCTGACAATATGAATGTCAGCATGGGAAATATATTTAATCTTTCTGCACAGCTGTTTTTATCAACCTTCTCAAGAATTAATAAACATCTGATAAAGCTCTCAGCGGAACTTGCCATGATGCATACTGAAATTGGTTTGCCCAACCTGTTCCGCCTGTTACCTAGTAGAAGTTTAATGCTTCTATTTGAGAAGACATAGAAAAATTCAGGAATGCTTACAGAGGTGGCAAGAGTTCTGACCTTTGGCCGTCATCTCATATGAAATGAGAAGAAAACTCATTTCACTGGAAGCAAGACCGCTTTTTTATACCAGGCTGAAGTTTGCAATTTGATAATTGTTATCAACAGCTTAGCTGCTTCAGGGGGAATCTCTGACTCACAAACTGGGGGTGATGTAGGTGAAGCGGGGGCAAAGCACCCCCAGCCAGGCTGCAAGCTCAGAAGAGAACCTGTTAGCAGAGTAACTAACTTGGTAAATGGTATTCCAGCCTGATGCTTTAAAAAGATTGGGATGAAAACTTTCTCTCAGTAAAATCAATAAGGGCATTCCCATTATCTTCAGTACAGTCAGAATTTCACGCTGCAGAGGGAGGAATGTAATTTCAGAGTGACTTCCCTGACAGTAGAGACCATATGTCCATGATTACCTAGAAAATTATTTTTCTAGTGCTTGGGAATTTCTGTTTTTCCTTTCAGTCAAAATTACTCTCTGTGTGTAGACAATATTTGTTTATGATACATTGCTATAAAGGATAGTCTTTGTTTGCTATGTTTACCTGACAGAAGTGACGCAGTGAGACAATTGTGCTATTGGGTAAATGATATTTAGGGTGAAAAATTTGAATTGTCCTTTGGCTGCAAGAGCATGCGAGTGTTACTGGTATTTGTTCATTATAGTCATTTTAGAACTCAAAAAGTACTGAGAGAGCACTTCAGTTCTAAATGCTGTTGTTTGAGTGAAAAAAGGGTATTATTATAAGTGAACTTTTATATCAGTATTTTGTGACCTTGAAAGTGATATCACAAAGTGACAGGTGTTTTCCTTTGAATGTTTAGCCATGTTAATAAATGTCATCTTATAGTATCCCAGTGTAAACCCTGGCATGACTTCATTGGAGGTACTCTGAATTTATATCAGAGCAAATTCTCTGGAAATTGTCCTCTGGTTTGAACTTTCATGGTATTTTTTAAATTCAATATTGTAGTTATACAAAGGTGCTGTAATGTCAGCTGTAGAAACTAAAGCCTTTCATTTGCAGCATATGCAGTGCTCTTGTAAAATGCCTGTTTTGCCTTCTAGCCTCCCTTCAGCTTTTGGTAGGGAGGACCACAGCTGAATCTTAGAATGGAGGTAAGGCTTTGTTTTCATCCATTTCATGGAAAATGAATGCAGTAAACCTTCTTATAAATGTGTTTCATCTATGCTACCTGTATGTATGTGCTCATCACTGGACAAAATATGTGAGGTGATTTTGCAGTGGATAGCAAGTAGCTGAAAGATGGAATCAAGTAAATCCCATAATTTAATACTAGACATTTTGAATGATTTGTTATAAATGCTTAATAATGGATGCAACTTGCAACTATTTATTAGATCGTTAGAGCCCTGCAGTTTTGTATAATATCACAACTAGTCATTTTGTGGTTACAGTGTGGTTATTTACCAGGAAGATGGGGAGGCAACTAGAAGAGTGAAAGTCCAAGTAGTGGGTTTGAGAGACAAACATTTCTATTCTGTCTGCACCATATTTAGGAAATGCTGAAATAGATCTGTTACCAAGCCTTTAACAGTTAGAATCTAGGCCAGTGGACAGAAAATGTTTTTATATATGGCTATTCTGTCATCAATATGCAGTGAATCAGTGCTGGCAAAATCCGCTTTATAGAATATCAGTGTTCACTGCATCAGAGTGGCCATAACCAGACTGCCTGGGTACTGGGCCTTAAAGAGCTGCTCATCTTACTTGAGATTTCGTCTGTACTTCCAGCTGCCTGAGCTTCATGTCTTGCGAGAAGAGAACTCCTTACAAATGCATCAGGTAAATTACACATGAATACTCTACCTCACCCACAAAAATGGATATTAAAGACTGTTTTCCTTTTTGCCAAAAGTGCTTGTTTCTATTCCAGCAACCTTCTCTCTCATACAGTACATTTATTTAATTTCCATTAACAGGCACTGTATGTGCCCATTTAATCAAGGGAATGAAATAACCCAGTACTTTTGAATCAAATTGTGATATAGTAAAAAAATAAATACAGATGTATCTGATATTCAAGCTACCCAAGTGGATAACTGAAAGTTAAGGCAAGCGTTATTTTCTTGCACTGATAATAATTTTTTATTGAGTGTCATAATACATTTATTTACAGAATCAAACATTGTATTGACAGCAGAGAGCACAGTGCAGTTTTTGTAAAGTCAGCCTGAAGATTGTTATTTAAAGCAGAATCAAAGGCTTGTGAAGAAGATATGGTCTTAGCTCCCATGAGGTGATAAGGGAAATTGCACTGAGAGAACAGAGCAGAAGGTTAGCTTACCGCACTCTGGCATGGAGAGATATGAGAAGCAAAAGAGAACAGTAGTAAATCACAGGGTAATGTCATCATGTTATTTCATGGAATGCCCTGGAAAAATGAACGGGAGGAGAATAGTGTTATGTCTTACACATGCACTGTAAGCATCTGTAGGGTCATAGAGTAACCCATGTGCTAAACACAGGCTTTAAATAGAAAAATGGGGGGAGGTGAGATGCCCTGTTAACTCCAGTAGTGACACTAACTGAATGATAAACGTGCTTATTAAATGTGCAAAGCATGAAACTTACCTCTTTCTTCCCTCACCCAACAATCACGGCAGCTCAAGAGCATTAAATAAGCTGATCCATGTACAGGAAGTCCTTAAGGTGATTCTTAAAAACAAAAACAACAACAACAATAACAACAACAACTAAAATGGAGACATGAGGAAAATGGAAGCTTCCTTTTTCATCACTATTTTAAAGCCAGCAGAGCATCACTGGCATGAGCTGATGCCAGCTGGGGAAGAGGGTAGCATCTCTTACAAGATGTTAGAGAGCAATAACGGCTTGAAGTTGCTTCAAGCAACTCAAGATAGGCTGGAAGTGTGCTGTAAACTATGCCTTAAGCTGGACCCTTCAGCATGGACGCCCAGCTAGCTTTGGCAAGCAGCTCTACGGGGAGCTGAGTTTGAAAACCACTCCTTCAATCTAATGCATGTAAACCAAAGAAAAAATATTCAAGGATGGGGCAAGTTTTCCTGCACTTCAAAAGGCAATGTGACGGAGGTATAACAGCACAGTGTCCTAATCCCCTGTGTGCACATTCCTGTTGCAGAGACACAGGGAAAATCCCTGATTTTGATATCAGCAGTGGATGATATCATTCTCTTGATATACTGATCTGTCCCAGTACTGCAACTTTACTTCTCACGTTTTCGCTATAATCTATAGAGAGAGGGAGCACTTCCCAGTTATATGCTGCACTAAGAAACCTAAATGCAGTATCTGTAAGGTAATTTTGTTCCAACCATATCTTAAATATTTTCTGACTAATTGCATACCGTTTCTCTGTCGTGAAAACATGATTGTGTCTGGAAACAGCATTTGTGCATATTCATTGTATCATATTGATCACAATGGGTAGAAAGCTAACAGAATGCCTCTTCCATAGAAACAGAAGGTTACAGTGGGAACACTGAGTCTTTTCACCGTGATAAATGGTGCTGACTCTGTGATTGCGCCGCTCGTTCAGTCTCTGGAGGTATCTCTTTACAATAAATTTCTACTAACATTATGCCTTTTACTTTTCCTTTTATCTGCTCAGCATTTTGGCTGCCATATTTCACACAAACTAAAAACATCGTATCATTTCTTTCCAAGAGTCTTTTTACTTGTATCTCTAAGCCTGAAATTTTATATTTGCATGTGCCCTAGTATCACATCATTCAAAGCAACTGATACTGCTATAGCTGTACAAGATCAAGGTCTGTTCTCAGTTACCCGTAAGAATTCAGCAGTAATTTAGCTATACTAATATAGTTATTTTGCCTTTTAGAGGAACTCAAATTGATTCATAGAGGAATTTGACAGATGGAGGAAAGCTAAGTAGCGGAACTCATTGCTACAGGATGTTGTGGGTGCCAAGAGTTTATGTGGACTTTTAGAGGAACTAGGTAAATTTATGCAAGAAAAAAATCATCTGGGCTGGTACACCTAAAGATACCACTTCTGGTGCAGGAAATCCTTGACCTGCAGATTGTTGGAAGCTGACGGAAATATCCTGGAGAAGAGCCAGTGTGTGCCTGCTCTGCTCAGAGTCGGTTCTTTGTGCATCCACTGCCGGCCATTGCAGGAGGCAGGTCTTGATGGAAACGTACTCTGACTGGGTATGGATGCTGTTATGAATCGCTAAAGGCAAACTCTGGGACATACAAAGAGAACCCAGATCTTCTCATGTCATAACTTGTGACAGAAGAACACAACAATACTCCTTCTGTTCGGCATAAATGGGTGTCAACAGTCTTTCACATCATGTCAGGCCCTGAGGGCATCCCCGACCCCTTCTGGGAGCTTGGCTGCCTGGGCTCAGGGCCAGTCTAGCAGTTGTACAGCTGGTGGTCGTGGGTAGAGAGCTGGGAGGACTCAGTGAGGGTCTCTCTCCCCCTGTTCACCCAGGATCTGGTTTTAACCTCAGGCTCCGGCTCTCTGGGCCCCAACAAATCCATGCTGCAGCTGCATCACAGCAGCGCCCATGCCTGGCTGTGGACCCTGCTGGTGCACGCATGGACTCCGACCCATGAATGGAGTTTGCAGCCTGACCCCAGACCTGCCTCATCACCCATGGGCTTGCCTGATGGCCTGGGCTCCAGGCCGTGCCCAGCTCCCCCCTCCCAGCCTGCCCCGTGCCCTGCATGGGGGCAGTGGGATGGGCCCTGGGGCGCGAGGCCATGCCCCACCAGCCCACAGATCCACAATGGCTCGCGGTTCCTCATCTCTTAGCTTTCTCTCTCACTGCTTTGCTGTACCTCACCAATGCCTGTAGCCCATGCTGAGGTCTGATACGCCGTGACCAGTTTGGTGACCCAATCTGCGATCCATTGCCCATTGAGCATCGAGTAAAGGAAAGGTTGGCGTTTCGTGCACCCTGCGTCTTTTGTATGCCTTTAGCTGTGGGGCACAGGCACACACCCCAGCTGTCACCCCCACATCACTTTGCCTGCTTGCCTCCTTGCCATGTGAATCTAGCACATGTGGTCCCACACATTGCGAGAAAAGATGATAGGTCTAATAGTAATATTATAGCCGATCACACAGCGCCTTAGATCTTATAATTCAGCTACATCTTTACAGAGATTCTCTTCCAGGAATTTATAAGGTTGAAGGTTACCATGCCAGACACAAAGGTTAGGGGTATGTGTGCACATGACTGCACAGTGATCTCCAGCGATGAAGGTAAAGGGACGATAAAGTGACTACAACATGTCTTGCCGGGGTTCTGTGGATTTCCAGGGGTATCTTTTGACTGTAAACTGGAGAAGATAATCAAACGGCCTGGGCTGAAACATGGCTTACAGCACATTTGAGGCCATGCTGGGACAATGAAGAAGCACACACCAGCAACCAACAAATTGTCCGTCAACATATGCAGTGTTCGCATCTGAGAAAAGTTAATGACACTGCATGCTTTGCAATTGGAATCCGTTCATCACATTTGCCTCAAGAGACAGAAAATCTGCGGCAGGTTTTCTCTTTCTGCCTTCCTTCCTTGAGAATTCAGTGTCAAAGGAAGCAAGGTTAACAACCCTGTCAAATGATCATTTCTGAGCACAAACACATACTTCAGGTTTCATCACCCTTTCCTGTCAACAAGTTTCAGTGCTGTTGGGGAATGATTGTTTCTCTGTTACCTTCCGCCCGCGCTAGAATTGAATCACGTCCAGCCTCAGGATGAGAAAGTACATATCGTAAATGATTTAGACAAACTGCAGCTCTCAGAGAAGAAGCATCTTATGTTAATAAAACTTTTAAATGGTTAATATTGCATCTGCTATGTAATTTGGTTCACTTTTAGTTTTTGTTTTAAAAAATAATCCATTTATTCATCTCTTCAACATGCTGCCGTTCTGTTTCTACTCTCTTTATAACTGTGATGCTTTTTTCTATTCCACTTACAAATTTGGAGCATTTTTCCTACCTTCTCATATTTGCACCTTACTGGACCTAGCCTCAGAATCTCGCTTTGTTTCTCTCTGGCTGATGAATTAATGTTTCAGCTCTTCATTTTTAAAGAGCAAATTGTTTTTTTTTCCTCTTAAGTCATCACATGTTGATTCATTTGTATTTTTCTAATTCTATTCATATTTCCTTTTGTGTCTATATCCTCCCCTTGTATTTTGGGTCAAAAGCATTATAAATAAATTAACAATCCTTTCCCTGTCTGCCAGGATAACTGCTTAAAAAAGTCTGGTTTCTAATTCCTCAGAGTTAATTACAGACTTATGCCCTGAAGCATACAGTGTTGTATCCCAGCCTGTACCATTTCTAATGAATGTTCCCATTATATGCTTATGTGTCCAATCTTCTTTTGAATCTGACTAACGTTGGACCTCTGAGATGACCTCCAGCAAAAAATTCCACATTTTAATCACTTCCTATTTTATTCAAAAGAAAACCTGAAAAATTACTTCTTCCTGTGTTTCACATATCCTGTGGCTTGATTCTTCCCCTCTATGGAGTAAAAGCAATAAAAGCTCACCCTTCCTTTGCTGTACCCTGTTCTTCTGTACTCTGTCTTTTATTTCCCTCTGTGTCTCCTGCCTACTCTAAACAGTTTGCAACTTTTCACTCTTACCTCATACAAAAGCTTTTACATTCATGACCATTGTCTGTCATACCTTTGCATTTCTGCAGCTGTTTTTTATGAGATGATGGTACATCTGGCTATGGATGCTCCTGGCTAGACACATCCTTAGGTTCTAAAATTGAAAATAAGACTGAAAATACTGCTCCATCTCATTCTCTAGGCACACTTTTTTGATCATCAACTCATAATGTGAGCAATCTTCTCTGCTTGATGTCTTTAAAGTGTCTGTATATCATCTGCACTAGAGATCCAGGCTATCCAAAACTGACAGCTAATTCAATCCTAAAATAATTTTCAGAGTGTGTAAAAGGCAGAAAGAACAGATTGACATGCAGCCACTAGGAAGAGTGTCCTTTGATATATAAGCAGAGAAAACCTATACCAATAATAATTTTCCAGAATCCATTTTCTAAGCATCTTTTTACTTTCAAATACCATTCAAGTCAGGCATTTGCCAATTTACTACATGAAATTCAGGAGCCTGTTGGTCAAGCTTTTATTCTAAACTCTATTGCTGATTCTTCCTTTGCTGTATGTATGTTTCTAACACATTCTTCTTTTTATCTGACCAATGCAGAAATGAACTGGCCTGGGAGGTAGTTTAAATTCAAAAATTGAGTCTCTTATGAAGTAGGGTACGGTTTTTTCAATCAATGCTAAGAACTGAACTATTAATTACACCTGGTGTTCCAGGTGCTCAGCAGTTGTTGGTCCTTACTCTCCCCGGCTTTCAGATTACACATATGCTTTCAATTAGATCCTGTATACCCTGTTGTCAGTAGGATTCACACTCGCTTCTCTAATGTAATTCACATTTCATACACTCACTGTATCTCCTCTCCTTGCTTGCTTACTTCACCAGCCTCAAATCTGAGGTATTCACAAAGACAAGGGGAAAAAATCTAGAATTATCCGTAAACCATAACCTAGTGTAGGTCTCTTTAAGTGAGAGGATGGGGGCCTCAAGGTGACCCCTTATAAAGCCGGTGTCACAGTGTGGTGTGTAGTGGTGTTATCAAGGGATATGAACATTTGGAAAGGCTTAAGAGAAGGAAAAGAATTACTATAGACTATGAGAAGTTGGGAGAAAAGGTCAGTTATTTTTGTTTTTCAGGCATTGAATTATTTTGGGAATGGTAGCTGCGTTTAAAAAAGAAAAAGTTTTACATAGGCATAAAACCATGAGGAAATACAGCAGACAATGCTGTGCAACAGGTTTGAATAGCAGAGGTATGTTACTAGGAGATGCTACTAACAATTTAGTGAACTATATTTGTGTCTCCTTAATTTAAAGGAGGAAAAAAAGATATGTCAAATGTGGCAGGATGCATGTTAAATTCCCCTGTTATCTTTCTGTAGTTTTATCTGAGACATATTTTGAAGAGCAACTGCTAAGTGTTTAAGAGTGGATTGCTGGAATCAGACTCGGTTTGAGAAAGATCTTCCCTCTTGTTTAGGTGTGAAGAAAAGGAAGGTATCTCAAAAGCAAGTAGCATTTCTGGCTCTTACTATAACTCTTCTGATAAGATTAAAAATTAAAAATCTAGAGTCTCTTATAGTAATCCTAGCAGGATATTACATGTCTCTTATCCCCAAATACATCTACAGATTTAGTCCTTGATGTCCAGTATGCAGTTTTTATAGAGCTTATACTTTCATAAGTGGGGGTTTTCTAGATAATCTGACCTTATATGTCTCTGACTAAGTCTTAAATAAATGGGATCATTGAAGATCAGGACTGTACTGTATTTCTAAATAATCTCCACCTAAAGCAAACCTCGTGTAAAGTGCCTTTGCATTGGACTCTTCTGAGTAAGAGATGGAAAACATTCAGATGAGCCCTGTTCAGAGCTGGAAGATTTATGTGTGCGAGAGAGAGAAAAGGAAGGCTAATGAGAAAAGGTCCCCTTCACTGCAATACTTGGAGGGGGGTGGATCTAAGTGTTTTCTGATGGCTAGCAACTTAGTGTGTTTTTAGATAGTCTATCTGGTTGCCTGTGTTTGAAACTGAGGCTGCTTACTGCGCAGCAACTCTATAGGAAGATTACTTGTGTGAGGCAGACAAGACTGGGGCTCTAACATGTTAGACCCTGGATGCGAGAGAGTTAGAGGTGCAAAGAAGCCGAGCTGGCTGCCAGGTTCAAAAGCAGCAGATTTCAGCATGTCCTTTCTAACACTACTGCCCCATCAAGCATCATAAAACAAACTCACAGCCCATCAGTACAGTGAGGAAGACATTTTCATGCTCCTTTGAGACATGTGAATAATTAGTTGATGTTTTCTATTCAGATGGAGTTAATAGTCCCCAGCATATTATGTGCTTAGTAGACAAAGAAAACACAGTGGATTTTTGTTATCTAACTCTAGTATGGCTTCTTGCTACTATGTGTGGGGAGTTCCTTCAGGAAGAATTTGGTAGGAAAAAAGACTTTCTCTGCTTCATAATCCTTTCAGATGAATACAGAATTGCCTGGGCTACAATAACAGTGAAACACTAGTGGCAAGAGAGGTATCAAACAGGCTATCACTGGATCAGTATTGGCTCTGGTATTAATTAATGAAAACACTAATTAAGGTTTCTATTAAACAATCTGGAAGATAAAAATGAAGCATGCATTGATCAAATGTGTAAAGGCCAGACCGGCTACGGAATGATTGATCAAGAGATTTTAGAATAAGAGGCAAAATTTAAATAGGGTGAGATTTTAATTTAGATAAATGTTAAATAATACACTAGAGACTGACACTTTATAAAATGGAAAGCAGCTGATTAAAGATTGGTAATGCAAAGAACTTAGGAGAGTGGGTAACAAATGGGGCACAAATCCCAATACCATGGAGCTTTAAAAAGACAAATAGTTTTCCTGACTGTACAGAGAGTAAAAAGGGAGGTCGTTTGTAGGGCAGTGGCCACAAGGATCTCTGTTCTGTGTTTCCAGTGTGGGAAAGAAAGTGTAAAGCTGCAAACTCTTGTCCACATTTAAACAACAACAAAAAAAAACTCTCTGTAATTGTGACCTCAGGTGTGGGTGGTGAAGGAATAAAGCTTCTGAAAACAATGAAGAGCTGATACAGGTAAGTGTATGCAGCCTCCAAGAGGCACACGAACATGGCGTGCTCCGCTGAGAGCCCACGTTTCAGCCACACCACACCTAACCACGCACCCTGCATCTGATCCACCGATGCGAGTACCCTACCTGTTCCTGTTCTTGGCAAATGCAATGGGAGGGAGCTTTGTTGGTCATAGAAAATTTTGTGCATCTCCAAAGCTGAACCTTTCTGAGCAACAGGTTCCAGTGTTTCATCACTACTAGTGTTAAAAGGAGGAAAAAAATTTAAATGGAAATTCCTCTATTTCAGTTTGTGCCCATTGCCTTTTGTCTGTTCACAGGGCACTGCTGAGAAGTCTGGCTCCTTCTTCATCATTGCCCTCCTCACTCTCACCCCCAGCCCCATCAGGTATTTATGTGCATCAGTAAGATCTCACTGAGCCTCCTCTTCTCCAGGCTGAACAGTCCCAGCTCCCTCAGCCTCTCCTCCCATGACAGATGCTCCAGTAACTTAATCATCTTCGTGGCTCTTTGCTGGGCTTGCTCCAGTATCCCCGTGTCTTTCTTGTACTGAGGAGCCTGTAACTGGATGCAGAACTAAAATGTACTGCTTCATTAAAACATTAGAAAATCTAATCAGTGATACGTATTGAAAAGAGTTTGCGTCATTCAAAATGAAAATGGAACCAGATCAACTGTTGACTAGAACTGAGCTAGTATATCCTGCTTATAAGAACAGGAAATGAAATGAGTTGAAAATCTTATACTAACAGCTATGCTGCAAATCATTGTTATTTATCAAAGCAATAGAGTGGGGGGGAGGGTGGAAGAAGTAAATTCTTGTTGTGGCAGTCCACAAACTCAGAATGTGTACAGGATATGCCTACAGGAGCCAAAAGCCCTGGCTTCATTGGGACAGAGAAGTCTTGGCCCATGGAACTTAGAAATGAAATGGCTGAGACAACAGGATTACAGGAGATGATGACAAAACAGACAGCTCATGATGAGCAAGATCTTGCTACCTGCCCAGCTGCTACCAGCTTGCAGTGAAGTAGCAGAACAAAATCTGTATTTGTTGATCAGCTCCTTCTTATGTGTGTCTTCAGGGTGTGTCTATATATATATATATATATATATATATATATATATAAACGTGTGTGTGAGCACGTGCATCTACGTATCTATACAGGTACATATAGGTCTACATTCATCTACATACATATCTTCCACCTGAAGAAAACGGAATTATTTACCTCTTTTACAACAGGATCTGGATGCTGTCTGTGGGCTTTGGCTGCTATTGATATATTTTTATTAGTGTCATTAGAGATTGTTATAATACGGGGCAGGGGTTGTCTAATTGCTGTGTAAAAGCTGCTAAATTCACCTTGACTGATACCATATGCATTTGTTGAACAAATACGTTAATGCTATTCTTGCTGATACTGGATAGTTGCCATGCTAGAGCTGAGGGGTTATTCTCTGTTTGCTGTTTTCTGAGCACATAATGGATTGCTATTTTAGTATAAATTGGGTTCATTCCTAGGTGTTTCTCTTTTCCTTTTAAATATATTGTGGCACAATAAGCCATTGGATTTCTTTAATAAAAACAGTGTACAACAAGAAGAAACTGTTCTTTCAGGTGTCAGAATGCTCGCCTGGAATTTTTTGTCACATTTTGAACCGGGGAAATGAGAATTTTTCACTAAAACTCTCAAACTAAAGCATTCTGACAGCTGATACGGTATGTTGAAGGCTTGTCTTTGCTTTCCTTGGCTTGTTATTGCCTTTCTTAAAGGAAGGGTGGAAAAACATTTTTTTTATATGTACCACTGACTTACTGTTGTTCATACAAGTTTTTCTAGTTAAGAAAGCCAGTATAATACTTCACTATTTCATCTCTTTGTTCCAATAAGGGATTTAAGGGGCTGTTAAAGAACATGTAGAATTTTCATACTGGCCGAGGCAAAGTTATGTAGCAACCAGGTGATGTCCTCCTACACTTTCAAGGCTCCAGCCATCTGGATTACTGCAGATGTCTCCCTTTGTGCTCAGTAAGTACCCACATGCAGCGAGCAGGAGGTGGGTGTACACGTGGCTGCTGAAGCACGGATGTTAGCAGGGCCCGAAACAAGCCTACTGACAAGCGGTCCCTTACTCCGGAAGAGCTTGGTCATGTACTTCAGAACTTCACAAAGATGTGTCTTCAGCCTCGTCTGATTTTTTTTTTTTTTTTCAGTGAATGGCATAAAACATAACACTGGTCTTGCATAAAAGTCAGATGTTATGAAGAACCATTATGTCCTAGTACTTGTCCATCTTAAAAGAACTGTTACAACAAAGCAGAGCTTAATGCTTTCACCTGTTTGGCTCCTCTGGCTGTGGTTTGTGTCTTCAGTTTTACTATCTTTGTCCTTCTGCTCGTGGTGATCCTGGCTTTGCAGAGTGCTTGCAATTAAAATTCTCGTGCTATGATGTGTTGCTGAGCTTCATAACATTCTCTTGGCTTCACAGCAACAAGCGTACTTGGCAATTTCCAGTGCTGACAAATACAGATTTCTTCCTCTGCTGTTCAGGTGGTCAGAGCCACACAGATGCCAACAAATTTGATAAAGCACAGAAGCAGTGTTTCTGCTGCAGCAGGGCCTTGTACTACAGTGAGGGCAGGAGAATTGTACAGAGTGCACAAAATTGGTTTGCATCTCTGGGTGTGAAGAGTAGTGAAACTGGAAGATCACCTTGTAAGTGGGCCTTGTGCCATCCAGACAGATGGGTTGAAGTACAAGCAGCCAAACAGTCATTTAGGAACATAAAATGGATTTGCTGAAGGCAGGTTTCCAAGTGCGAAATGTCGGAGTGGTTGCTTGTATCAAGCCTTCAAACCTAAAGGGAAGGATATGTGCTGGTAGTGTGGGATGAGCTAACACTGGAAACAAACACGAAAATCTGTTTTGGATCCTTTCCTGGATCCATTGAGAGATTTTTTTTTTTTTCTTAGATGTGCTAAGCTAGAAGGGATGAGTGGGAGAAGAATCCTGCAAAGCAGTAATATTTCCTTACCACATAAATCACTTTCCAGAAACTATGCTGACAAGGTAAAGAAATGGTTTCTTTTGCCTCCCACAGACGCTGATGTGCAGGAGGCCCACAGCATAGCTCTGACTGGTTAGTCTTTGGCATCTGCATTTAATAGCTTCAGGACAAATTCTATAGTATTAGCCAAGCTCTAAATAATTTATTGTAGACAGAAATAACTTTAGTAAAGACTTAAAAGACTTTGTGTTAATCTCCGATGGCTGCAGAGTTTAGTGAGGACTGAATTGCCTAGCTGTAATAAGAACCTGGCTCCTCTCTGGGACTTCTCCGCTTAAAAGATCAACGATGACAAAGAGAAGAAAAAAAAGAAAAATCTTCCATAACTCTAAAACTCAAGAATTTAGGATGATAACTGATGGAAATGTGCTTTGCTGCTTTTACATCCGCTATAAAATCCGGGTGAACACTTATTCTTGTCTGCTGATCAAAGGCGCAAAGTAGAGAAGGGCTCACAGAAAGAGAAACGTAATGACTTGAAAGGAAATGAGCTTGCAGGTATGATTTAAGGCAAAGGCTTCAATTGCAAGCTAAGCTTTAAATAAGCTTACATTGTTATGCCCTGTAACTGGTGCCTTGCCGTTCCAGTTTAGGAAGTGGGGAATGATAGAATCTGGCTGAAATCCACATAACAGGCTTGTGTGCAAGACAAGTGAAATCAGGCAGTGCAGTTGGTGAAATACAGCTGGGGGGGAAGAGGGGGAGTATGCTAGGAACAGCAGTTTTCTAACAGCTTTACTGCAGCTGAACAAGCTTTAAGAGGCATTAGGATTTATTCTTTGTAGCAAGATGAGTAGGAAAAATCAGGACCTAGTTACTACTATGCTATTTTGCAGCAGAATAGTCTTATCAGACGTAGCTCTGTTAGAGCACGCTGTCAGGGAAATGATTTGCATTTGGTAGAACTTCCCCTCAGTCCTTCCAGCTCACACTGTCCTTATGGCATTTTAACGCTGGCCATTTGTTGTGGGCTCTGCATTTGATGTTCTGTTTTTCACTGGTTGCTCTGCAGAAAAGGATTGTGCGGCATTTGAAGACTTCCTTGGGAAGAGGCAGAAAACATGCATTCAGGTCTCAAATTCCAGATGTGGAAGATTCTTTAACTGTGCAGCAACAGAAATTGCTTAAATTATGGATAACCCACTGCATAAATCTTTCTTCTGTTTGATAAAGATTCCTATCCATGTAGTTTGGAAACTTGTATTGACAGTGAAAGACAAGAGGATTCAAGAAAAGGTAAAATATAATAATAATAAAAATTGTAACCCTGTGGGTGACCCAGCTATATCTTAAAGGGAGAGGATCAGAAGTTTAGCTGCACTGTTTTCTAAATGTCAGTATCTTGGATTAATGGCTATGTTTAAGTATTTATAAGGGCTCTTTGAGGAAAACCTGCCCTGAGAACAAATATTTTTTGACTCTGAGGAACTTACTAGATACAAAGCAATTGGGGTTTGAAACGATAAAGCTTTAAGTAGTTATTACCTGTCTATTGAGGATCACAAAAGTCCCTTTTTCACTGCTGTCATGAGCCATTTTCAGTGTAATGCCAGTTCATCTTGAATCATTCATCTCCACCCTCGTTGGCTGAAGAAATTGTTGGACTTGCTTTTACTTTTGGTGGTCTTGAATCTGCTTGTTACACTAAGGGAGATGCATTTGAGGGAGGTACATTTGTTCTGCTGTTCTCTCAGTGCTGTAAGGGCTTTGTCTCTTAAGCGGTGTTAATTCGTCTGAGAGAGGTATAGGGACTGGTCAGTATTTGGGCTCTTTGTTATGTACAGCTGTGTTAAATAAACAGTTGAATTCTTGGTAGCTGGGCTTGTATTAAGTTTCTTAAATCTTCTTGGTAGATTGTGATGTCTTGACTTAAATACAATGTGAATATCCTGAAGAGAACTGAAATTATGTGAAGCTTCCACCTGCTTGTGGAACAGCAGCAGTGATTTAGCATGGGGAAGAAGGGGTGAAGCTAGAACAGGGCCATCTCTGATCACTTACTGTTCTTTCATCCAATATGTGCTCAGTATTAAGCTATGGGATTAGCATTCATAAGAAGCCTATAACATGAGCTGAAATTCTGCATTCCCTGGAAACAGTTGAAAATTTTTCCCTCTTTGTGCACCAAATGGTGTTGAACAGAGTACTCCTCTAAAAGAGAGGTCAGCAGACAAAAAAAAGGCACATTCTTATGATATATTTGGGGTATTTTTATTTTGGTACACTAATGTTCATTATTTTCCTTCTTACTCCTAATGTTTTTACAGTGCCTAACAGCTCAAACATTGCATACTTAAACAGTGTATTCATTCTCCTTGGGTTTGTCCCATGTTGGCAGGGGTGATATTCACCAAATACTAACATTTGCTTCTTTGACTCTACAAACACTTAGGGGCTGGGAAGTGTAGTCGAGCTCAGCAGGTTGCCCTGTGTGGCGTTCAGAATAAGCTTTTATTTCTGAGGATCACACTCTTTTATCTAGCAGGGTAAGTCCTTTGGATTGCTTGCTTAATACTCACCCAATGCCTTTTAATAAATATTATCAGTAGATGACTTAACTGCTATTTTCTTTGAGGCTTTTGTTGCTGTTATTCTTATATTCACCCATTACTGATCTCGATGGGTACTAAGTTAAAGCTCAGGAGAGCTGATGGGTCCATGTTAACTGTGCTGCTCAGGAGAGCTGATGGGTCCATGTTAACTGTGCTGTTGTCATGTACTGTTCTGATAGTTTTGTGTGATGCTCATGGCGCTGCTTGTATGGTCACGCAGTTAAAATCACAGGTGGAGGATTTATGTTGGGCTAGTTGGCTAATAACTTTGAGTTGTTCAAAGGTTTGCCCTGACAGCTGAACTTCGGAGGGTGCACAGATGAGCTATAACTTGAACATTCACTGGTGGGATCGAAGGGTTTAGAGAGCAACCTGTAAGATGACACTAAATTTAACAGTTCAATTTGTGTAAGGATGAGAGCATCTTCAGTGCAACATGCTTCTGGCACTGCAGCTCCAAACTGCTGGAGGAGATCCATTTAATCAAAACACGCATTCATGTGGTTATTAGAATGTTGGTCCCAAAACACAAAGCTTTATCAATATATAATGGACTGAATATGATATTACTATTCATTCTTCTTACATTGCCTGATATTATGCAGTGAATGTAATGAGGCTTGTTGAATAGCCGCTGTTCAGCGTGATTTCCAGAAAAGATATGCATCCTAGGAGACTTGTCCACTGATTGAACTTTTTAAAATGAAATATAATGTTAAATATATATGTAATGGTTTCAGACTCAGGTCAGCTTTGCATGCTTGCTTTACTAAGCTGCATTTTGGTCTGGAAACTAGACAGAACTAAAAATCATGTTTACTGGTTGCTTATAAACTTTAGGGAAAACGATTGGTCATCAGTAAGAGCATTGGACACCAAATATTTTAGTAAAAACTAAAGCTGTGTAATAAATGTATATTGTTCAGAAATGATAAATTCTGGGAACTACCAAAGAATCTTACAAAGTCCAAGAGATGAACAGGTTATAGGAAGGACATGCACACAGATAAGAACATCCAGACTTATACTAATAAGGATAAACTTGCCTGCTTCAGGATATACTGTAATCTATGGTTTAGGGAGACTATTTCCATATTGGCAGTGTATTAAATAATTGTCTCCTTTCTTGGATCACCTTCTCGGATCATTCATTACTGACCATATCAGGCCCAGGAGCATGGACTTCATGGAGTGTCGGTATGATGCAATAACGTACTTTATTTACGATCTTTAACATTTTCTCTCCTACTCTTAACTCAGTCTTGACTGTTGTAGAGCATAAAAATCTGGAAGCTTCTTGACAAGCATATAGAAATGGTATGAGGATGTGTTTTATGGCTATATGGTAGAGTTTCTTTGAGAGCAAGTGACATCTTAACAGCATAGTTGAGTTTAGGAGGTAATTCTGGTTAAATGAGGCTTTTTATCTAGACCTGTAGAGCTATTTCTTATGGGAGTATACATTTTTGTAAAAGATTCATTCTTATCTAATTCTATACACAGATTTTTTTTCCCATAAAAATGATTATGACAAAGTTCTTAGAAGGTACGAGGTATTAATTCAGCCTGAGTAAGGAAATAAATGAATGAAACGATGTCCTAACATGTGAAACTGTCACTGACAGATGAAATAGTATTTTTTTTTTCTTAAAAATAAGCTCCAAATAAAATGATAAGGAAGGAACTTAGAAGATATGGAAAGAAAGACACCAGAGAAAAGGCTAAAATATTGTGTATGTTTTGATATGGTTACTGCTTCTTTCAAGGGGGGCGGGGGAAATTCCAAAGCCCTGTGAACTTTAGCTTGGAAATGACTACAAGCAATCCCAAAACAGCAACTGAATAGCCCTGGAAATGAGTTTTCCTCAGTGACTACGCAATGGGCTCATGGTTTTAATGACATGGCAGACTAACCCCAGTCAACTCCATTTCTGAGTTGATAAATCAGAAGACTTTTTTTGCTCCAGCTGATAAAACTGCAGAATAGCCATAAACATGTCAGTTATTTTCTTGTCAAACATAAGATTTATTATTTCAAGGTGTTTAAGAGACCTCTCTGCTTACATAAAATACAATAGAAAGCATATATGTGGCTTGTTTAATTGTGTATATGCTGGGAGGGTTATGTCATTTCCTGAAGAAATGATTTTTCAATTCACTTGGCACAGCAAAAACTAACTTTGCCTTTGTAGTTAGAGTATACATGAATTAGCATCTGAGGAAATGACTTTTCAAGAGTATTCTAAAGGTACCTCTTTCCAAACCATGGCAGTAAAACTTACACTTCCTGTTGAAAATGCCAGTTGGACCCAGACAACACTTTTTTGTGAAAGAAACCACAGGACCTTTTTTTCCCCTTTATAATCAGCTTCCAAAGGACATCTGACTAACAATAATTAAAAAAAAAAAAAAAGGAGGGGGGGAAGAAACACCATTTTGTGTGGAGAAATGACCAACTTCCCTGCTGAAACCTACCTGTAGATAGACATTTCTCACAGCCTCACCAACCAATACTTGTTCAGAATTATTTTCAAGCTACACACCAACCACAAACTGAATGCTAAAATAATTTCTCTAGCTAATAGTTCATGCATAAGAGTGATACGATCAATGAGCTGCTTTTTCTACACATGAGCGTTAACAGATGGGGTTTGATCCTTGAGGGACAATACAGAATGAGTTCTGAGACCAGAATTGAGGCAGCATAGTATAATTTGTACGTTGTGCTTGGTGTTGAGAGTATGTATGTCTTCAGCAATTACCTACAACAGCTGCTTTGGCAGAACCCTTTCTGAAGGAAGTGAGCTGTATCTGTCCCTCTCCCCTAATAACTGTGGAACTCACGGACAGAAGAGTCTCAAAGATGTGAAATACTACACACTTCATGAAAATAAGACCAGTAAGATGGGAGGCATCCTATTAAAATTGCCGCTAATAGCAGCATTTCATAAAGCGACCATGCAGGGGAGAATGATCATGAGTACTTCTACACAGGAAAAGCTCCAGTGAGTGTTGGCATCTTATGAGATATTAAAAAACAGGCAAACAAAAAATGTACCACAGAGAACACACGAGTCAAGGATTTTCTCAGATATGGTGGTGGTTGATTCCCTGTTGCAGCTTAGTCAGTGAACAAGTCAATCAGCCAGTGGCCACCAGATATTTCCTAGCTCTTGTGGGAGAGCTATTTCCTCCTGTAAAAACATATTTGTCTTTCTCAAATTCACTGCTCTTGGTTCAGTCACTGCTTTCTAAATTAATTTTATTATAATTGGATAATAGCACCTATGCTGTTTTACATCAGATTCTTTCCTTCAAATCACTCTTCTGTGACCGGGCAGGATTTGTAAGTTGCCGTAAGGTCTGAGTATGAACAAAGAGTATGGTTCTTCCTGCGAGGACCTTCTCGTAACAGAGCTTATCAGATGTTTCCTTGTATACTGTATTGTTCTTTCACCTTACCTTTTGTTTTCCTCAAAAAATGACAACTCTTCCCAGTTGTAGAGTCGAAGCCTTGAAGTAACTGAAGACAATGCTCGCAAAGGAAGGGTCTCTAATCAAGTAGAAAAAAACATGCAGTCTACATGCAAATAGGAACTAAAGTGCACATTTCAAACAGTTAACATTTGGAATAATTTATCTGTTGTCAGTCCATACCCTGAAATCTTGGTTAGAGGGGCTTATAGAAGAGACATGATACAGATTATATAGAGGTTATAGTCTGTGTGCACAGTTCACAGTTATTGTTACATATACAGTCGGCCTAGATAACAGAAATAATTCCTATCAGCTTTAAAAAACATTAATTAAATAAAAATGGCACTATTGAACTTTGTCTCTAAATATAGTCATTAAATGCCAAGCAACATTAGTATAACTGAATCTGGCATGAGTATTTGACACACTGCTACTGAAACTATAGGACTATAGGCATTTTAAAGGACACATTTCATGTCCTTAAGTGACAATCTAAGACTTTTGCAGGAATCAGCTTTCCAAGTGGGAAAGATTTCAGACATTTAGTCAGCCTGGAGATGAGATACTGCAGATGCAGCTAAAGGGCCCGAATAGGACACATTACCCAGTATAAGGATCTCCTAGCAACTTGCACTGATACAGCTGTCACTTGATCTCTTCTCTGAGATTAACAGCACCTCCCATCACACATGTTAACCTCTAGCTGGAAATGATGTGGCTGAAAGTCCAAAAGCATTTCCACTTTCCCTATCTTTTAATGTATACAGGAAATGTATTCTCGCCAGTGTTGTAACAGTGATAATGCTTGTACTTTAACCAGTACTGGCTGTGGTAGTTCGAGTGCTATTGCTTTTTTTTTAAAAAAAAAAAAGAAGTCTGTTAGGGGGTCACCCATAGTCTGGTTTTGTCTCCTTTCTGAAGATTTCTATATCTAAATATGCAGTTAGTGCAGCTGCCTCAAGTTTCCAGTACAAGCACTCTATGAAATAAGCAGGTATTACAAATGGCATAGTACTTCTCTACTAGGACAACAAAGAAATCTATACAGCTATTAATGAAAACTGCACTATAATGGCTTTAGACATGCCAAGTTAAATCTAATGAATAGTGGTGTATATATATCGGTATGTAAAAGCTATGCGTATGTTAAATTTTAGATGATGTTAAAAGTACTGCTGGCTTTGCATAACTAAGGTGCTAATGATGTTTTGTAGTTAAACAGGGGCTTGACTCATTTCTCCAATGAAACGTTTTCCCTAGTTTCTATTCTTCACTGTTCTGAAGCATAAAAAGTGCTGATTGCTGTGTATCTCTGGGGTGGTATGTCCAGAATCTGAAATATTTTCTGATTCTCTGGGGCTGATGGCCATTATGTTGTTTGACATGATGGTGTTAAGCATAAAATATTAAAATGATTCTTGTGTCCTAACAGTTCCTTGCATTTCACAATTCATTTGGAACTCTCTGTATCTTATAATAGAGGTGGGTAGCTCAGGTCTTCTTAGTCACATTAGCTTCTTCTAAGCTCATTTGGATCAATAGTTGAGGGCCTACATCAGAAGCCAAATGAGAGCAAATGTTGATTTCTGTATGCTAGACTTGCTAGTGTAGTTGCACAAAAATTCCCATCAGGATTGTATGAAGTTTTCCAGGGATGTGCAGATTCTTCTTTTTTCCCTGTAGTAGATTTTCTTCTTGAAATATGCTTCCTGGTATTGAAGCTTGGATGCTTTGCCTCTTCAGATAAAAATCTGCTAAATTACCATCTTGTGTATAAAAAGTTGAAATATAAATTGGGCCTCCACTGCTTTATATCAGGCACATGACTACTCAATTTTTCAAGCATATGGGAAGTCTGTCTGTCCATGTAGATACACACAAACTTGAAGATGAGCAAGTTTTGGAATTGTCATAAGACAACAACAATACAAACCACTTCAAGGAAGCACTAAGCTGAACAAGGACCATAATCTTAAGATGTTGAGCTATTGCCTTTCTGACAAAAGTGAAGAGAAGCTGTGGTTCCTTAGCATCTTGAAGAATTTATCTGGCTGTTTATGGACAGCAGCAGCTTTTGACTAATGGTTTACACTATTCAAATTCTTATTTTAAGAAGTTGAGAAAACATATTAATCTAAATGGTCAGTGCTTGTAGGTATTATGAATTATTTTTTGGAGTCCAACTGTATGGCTGTCTGAGATAGTCTACTGAAGACTTCTTGCAGGAAAATGAAAAACCTTAACAGAAGAGGCTGTGCAGTATCAAGATTAAAGATTAAAGACAGACTTAGCTGGACTTTCACAGCATTATTTGAGTAACTGGTAGAGCAGTATATGTAAACAAAAGTATGACAAGGATGGAAGGCCAAGAGAAAAGATTTAAAAACTAAAATATTCCATTACTATAGCATTTTATTTGTGTACAAATAAAACAAATTATTTTTTAATTAAAAAATTCCCTCTGTCCCATCCTACTGCTTCCTCCCTTTTCATACTGTGAATGCGTGCCAAATACAGATGGATTAGATTTAATTTAAGGGACCTTGATGCTAGCATTTCTAATGCCACGTAAAGACAAGAAACCCAGCAAAATTTAGGTAGCATTTGAAGTTCTGAGACAGTCAAACAAAACAAATGCTTGTAATTCCTGTTTTCTTAAGTGAATTTCTTCAGCTGTGCCCTACCACACTAGCTTATCACAATGACTTTTTTCCCCTTACAAGAAACTATGGCCTTACAGGAGTTAGCCTATGGCTTAGAACATGGCAGTCACATCTCAGGGCCTGCATCTGTATTTACTATATGCTTAATCTCCTGGAAACTTTCTCCTGTTGGATTTTCAGATTTTAAAAAGTTCTGGATATGCCCAACTTAGGTGCGCAGATCATTCACAAAATGTTTGCAGCCTGTCCTATTGAGCACCATCAGATGTACTGAACATGTGCTACAATTAAGATGTATCAGGCTCACGTGCACTCAGTAACGCATGTGTATGTTAACACTTCTCTCCAGGAAATCAGACAGAATTATAGCAGCCCTATTTTTTCTACCATATTTTAAAACAATACAGAGCACAGAATGCTCAAGAGGCATTAAAAAAAACTAGTTGAAAATGCTTTCGAATACTCGAAATTCCAGCACTGTCAATCCCAACAATTACTAAAATGACTTAGCCTTTCAAATTCTGATTTCTGTTCAGAGGAATTTCATTTGGCCTTTCTATTCTTCAGGTTTTAAGGTTCACGCTTTCAAGCTTTTCTACGCAGCTACAAGGATTAGAAACTTTTTTCAGCATAGTCAAACATCTTTGATATAATCACACAATTCCAGGAATTAGCATGTAGTATTAAAAGATATGATATTAAAGCCCAGGAACTGCAAATGCTATTAATGCAGCAGTATTATAGGAATTGGACTTTTGGTTGTATCCTTTCTCTGGTATTCATGCCATGCCACACCTCTTTCTTGATCATCTTTGCTTTGCATCCAAAGGAAGCTTGTTATAGGCCACTACAGGCTGAACTCAGTCCTTAGGACAAAGTGAGGAACAGGAGTTAGTGATATCAGTGGTTGCCTTTCACAGCATGAGTGCTATTTTCAATGAGGGCTAACATCTAAGAGCGTAGTTGTAGCAGTTCTATACATAGGACTTAAAGTTGCTGGTATTAGTGCTAGAAAATTTTAAAATTTCACACAGTTTCTCCAACTACGGGATTAACCTGGAGCAATTACAGTGTGCCAGGGCTAATTTTACGTGGAAGGACAGGGTGCCATGCCACAACTATTTTAGAAAGTTGAATGGAATTACTGTCACAAATGACTAGGCTGGTTCAAAATCATGTAAATTTAACAAAAATGAGTTCTACTTAAAGATAAGTGCTTTGAGAAACCTGTATATCTGCAGTAAACCTAGAATTCGTTAGCAAGTATTTGCTAAAAAGTTCTGCTTGGGATCAGAATTTCAGAAGCCATTTTGTGAATGGCTGTAGAAATGTATGAAGTCACTTGTTCTCTTCTTCAAAATGGACTTTCTTCTTTAATGAAATGGCCTAGGACTTAGAGGGGAAAAAAAAAAAAAGAAAAAAGAAAATAGTGTTTCTCCTTTTGTCACAAACACCATGTATATTGCACAAGAAAATGCAATTTCAAAGATTTTGGCAACTCTAAAAATGGACTGTGTTTTTTCTCACTGATTTTCAGGTTCTCTGTTACAGTTCTGCACTTGCTAAGCTGCAACCCTCAAAGTAGTATCTTGATTAAACTCTGTAGGATGTAATAGCTTAATTGCTGCAAAGCTTAGTTTCTTCAAACCTAGTTCTCCAGATATTTCAGTGTGACTATGGCTTTGGATATAACAAACTTTATCAACAGGAAAAGCAGAAACACTAAGGTTAGCTTATTTAAAATCCTTTGTAATCTGTCCCAGGAAGAGAAAAACAGCATTAGTGTACACACATATTGAAGATGTGAGGCTGTAAACAACCAAAGATAACTTGTCAAAACCAGAAAACAATTTGGAGTGAAAATCATAGGAGATATAAAAGGCAAATTCTTAAAATAACCTGGTTTGCTGGAATCTATACCTACTACAGAAAATTCTCTGGGAGTCCTGGTCTGCAGCTTCGTAAGTTGCAAAATCAAGACTTTCATGCCCACTGCATACATACAGAAGCACCTTCTAATTAATCTGTGTTGCTCTTACAATCTCAGAGTCTTCGAATGAGAGGGTTTTTTTTTTCTCCCTGGATGGGTGATTTTTCACAGGTCAGTGAGTAACAAATCAGAAATGGTTACAGCTTGATGTTTATATTTTTTTAAATTCAGCATATGAAACAAGCCATAGATATATGGCTAAATGTATACTTGATTAGACTGAAACTAATGATAAATAAGCTACCGATAGATATGGACATATCTTTGATTTGCCTAATCATAAATCTATATGATAAAATATCATATCCTACATCATATATTTAAATTATTTCTATCTGATGTGATATGATAAATATGCTCTCATAATCATGACCTAATACCATCTTATTTAAGGTCGTAAGATTATATTATTATTATATGATATGAAATATGTAAGATATATGATATTAAATATGTAAGATATATGATAGAAATAATGTATTTGTTAAGATATAAACAGATTCTGGGCAGTTTTCAAACATTATGTATAATCTTTAAGGTTATAATTTACTTTAGGCTGAATTTCAAACAGGGAAACATGCTCTTCACTGATCTATCATTGCCAGTTTCTGAAGCCTATAAATAGGGTTGCATCTGCAGAACTCCTCCATAGATCTGGATTGCGTTGGAGGCCCCTAAAGATGGAATGGGAACTGCCTAATATTTTTACCAAAAGAGGAACTTCTTTTTTCCTTCTGAATAGGCAGTTGGCATGCTGAATTTGTACAAAATGTCCCCCCCAGCCAGATGGTGGGGAGGAGGGCATATGGTACAAGTTTCAACTCTTTTTAAATTAAATCCCCCTCTGGTGCTTCTTGGCTTGTTGCAGACGGACAGAATGCAGCTGACATCAGTTCACTGATTTAGTGGAAGGGAGAGGGGCACCTCAGGGCCCTTTTAACCCTCCCATTGTGACAGGCTGGTGGAATATATGATCCCACTTTATGTGATATAGCTGTGGGGCTTGTCCCTCCTGTATCCGCTCCTGGAAACTTCAGCTGGGGCTGTATCCAACCCTTGGTGAAGCATGGACAGTAGTATGTGATCTGTTATTCAGCGTCAGCCTGAAAGTGGTGATGTTGCTGAGAATATTCTAGCACCTGCTTCCAAGCCAGACAAAAGCCTTTTTGTGCTGCCCTGAAATGAGTGTTTATTTTTTAATTCCCCCTTAATATTCCTTGTGCTGAAGCTTGATATTCATCAGCAGTGGTAGAGAAACACTTCTGAGCACTTGCTCCCACCTGTGGTTCGTCCTAGCACATGCTTCTGTAGCTGGATAGGGAACCAGGACAAAAGAACCTTGTTAAGCTCAGGTATTTTACTAAGTATGCTTTATTAAGTTTTGCAAGTGTTGCCTAACAGCTTTTTACTCCTCACCCTACAGCCTAATTGTTGGGGTTGTTTGAGAATGCACTTGAATACAGATTAAGTCTTTCACTTCATTTGGGGTTACCTTAAGGTTAGGGGAGGGGGGGTTATACTAGAACACGTGGTTGCACCAGACGCATGCTATATTAATTGCTTTTATCAGTAACCACTACCAGCTTTAAAAACTTGACCTCGGACCAGTTTTTTTTTTTTTTTAAGATATAAGGGAGGAAAAAAAATCTTCTGAAGAGTAGACCTTCATTTACACACACAGAGTACTTCTCAAAACAAAAAGGAAAATAGAATGTAAGCTGTCCTGTAAAACAAAAGTTTATAATGAATGTCTCCCAACCTGAAATGCTACCACGTGCTTTCGCTTGGTGAAACTTTTGGCTCTGAGTCTGAATAAAATTATGCAGTCTGACACAATATGCTTAACAGTTTAATCAAACAAATTTTCTTATTCTTGCCTGGAGCGGAAATCTTACAAGTAGGTAAACATCTGTGTACCAACTGCCAGCTCCTTACTGACTTACTACCTTCACCCCATTTTACCTCCACCAATAACCTTGAAAAAGGATTTCCAAGTGCGGAGAGACTCGGCCCTGTCTGTAATATATGCAGCATTCCTGAATTTCTTGGCACATTGGCCTTGAATCAATTCAAACTAAACTACTTCACTACCACTGCTTATTTTAACTCTTTATAGTTTCATTGTTGAATTGTCTTTATTCTCTACTACAGGCATCTTACTATAATGTAACTTGAAATCTTTGAAAAGTAAATAGGGCGTTCTTCTTTCCCCTTTAAAGAGTTGCAATAACCCATCATCAAGACTTGTCACCTTTACATTACTAGGGAGCAGTTGTTTCCACCTTCTGCTATACTTGGGCTGTAATGTGACTGCAGTTGCAGCTGACGGTGCAGAGGTGTGGTGCGTTTGCCCTGTAGCAGACAGGACGTGTTGCCTGCCTCAGCTAAGACTTCCAATAGCAACTTGCTTCACAGCATATTCCAATTACAGAGCACAATCTCTTTGGATGCATCTCTCGGCTGTCTTTTACAGGCAACAGGAGACTAGCTCTTTACTTCACAGAACGAGCAGGATCATCATAAGAAATCTGAAGCCAAAATGGACAGGATAGAAGCGCGCCCTGAAAGCCTACACTTCAGCAGTGAAGCTTTTACTGGAGTTGTCAACTTTGCAAACAGGGTAAATCAGAAATGGCTGAAGAGCTTTGTTATGACCTAAAGGAAGGGAGGAAAAACCTCTATGGAAAATATGCAATTAGTATTTTTAATTATTTCAAAATAGTGCAGCTGAAGGAAGAGACTGGCAGGTGAGTATAGAATACGTGGGAGAAATGGAAGGTACCAAGAAAACTACCGAAGATGAAATACAGGTTTGAGATGCAACAGTGGAGTCCTATGGTCAGAAAATGAATTCAGCTAGTCTCTCCCTGAAGGGCTGATTAAACCAGATTTTCTTGAATGCTCTGACACTGTTATGTTCACCACAATGGAAGCAGATTTCAGGATGGAGTCTTCCTATAGTCTTGCCACTGCTGCACATTGTCTTCCTGCACCTGTTCTGGAAGTTCAGCAGTAATGCCTCTTTTAAGGTAGGCTTTCTTTTTGGCTGGATCAGTCCTGCCGAACTGTGTATCAAGAGATTACAGTGCCAGAGCCAGCACATAAGAAGCACAGAACTGAGTATCAGCAAAAGAAGAATCACAAAAGCCTGATTTTATGTCAACTTAAACTGCTGTGGTGCTGCACCCCCGCTCTGAATGCAGAACATTTGTAGGGACACTATTTAAGGATGGGATGAGAGGATTAAATTTAATGGTGTTTTAAAAATCAGTGAAATCTAATTTAAGACTGCCATAAATCAAAGTTCTTTAATTATCATAATTGCACAGCGTCAAGACAGGGTTGAGTTAAGGTAATTTGAAAATGTAACTACATTTCGTACATCTTAACATGCTCAGATGTATACAATGAAATCAGCATTTGTTTCCTCTGGGAGAACTATATAATTTCTTATTTTAACTGTTTTTAACATTTTACAATGTTAAAAAATTTATGTTAAAAATACACACACACACACACATATATATATATAAAACATTCAGACTTTAGCTGGAGTTACCACGGATTTTCCTCTGGAGAACTCTATTTGGAGATGAGGTGATTGCTTCCTATCGGCTATCGATTGGACAGTGTAGATGGAAAGTATGTGGGGAGGAAATATGCAGTGCAGGCTTTACAAATGACACAATTTAAAACGTGTGTAAATGAGAAGATCCAGTCTCATCCTTCCCCCGTCTGACTCAAGTCATACAAATACTCTGCAGAGGACTGTAAAAGCACTGGTGAGCTTTTGACATCAAGATGAAAGAAGACAAATAATGAGATTAAATCAAAGGAAAGTCTATCTTACCAGAAAGTAATTTTTCTTCCAGAAAAGCTAATTTGTGCTCAGCACGTTGAGGGCAGGCTGAATTACACCTAAAGCAAAGTAAGCAAATAGTTCACGTGTGTTTTGACAGAAGGATTGCATATTAATCTTCTCCTCTGCCCCAGACTGAAATGCTACAGAAAGCTTTGCCACATATTAAAATACTATTGATTTTATGATTCAGAAAAATGCTTGTTTCTTATTACAACTTATAAAAAACTTCTCAAGAGATTAACCAAATTCGTAGACGACTTCATTAGCATTACTCAACACTGACAACATTTAAACAGATCTGTCTTCAAAAGGATCCTTTAAAAGGATCTGGAAGCTTACTGCAGAACAGAACGTATTTCAAGTGCTGTTATGTCTGAAAAGTGACTTTAAAATATCCTGTTTAACAGATCTCCAAACTGTGAAACATGCCATTATAGGTATCTTCATTATGTTTAAAATTCCTTTTTACTATTTCTGATAGTGCTGTATGTAGCACAAGGGAATAGTTGAGATGAAGTTGAATTGATTGTGATCCTGAACACTAAAACTTGAAGTTAAGCTTGCATATAAACTTGCTGCGGGTGAAGGCCTATCTGTTTAATGACATTACACAGAATTCTCCTTTCTTCCCACCCAACTGATGTACTATCTGGAGTGTCACATACTCACTACCTCTTAACTTTTCCATGACTTTCAGAGGCTCTTATTTTTTGCTGAATAGGTAGAAAGGCAGCTAAAACCAAGCTTTGGGGTTGCCTTTAGATTCATATAGAAGTTTTTTTTTTTTTTTTTTTTGCTGACTATACTAAAAAAACCCATATCCTATTTCATTTTATTGAATGACTAGTTTTCATCCCTGAAGGCCTAGGGAAGCACAAAAAGTACTGAAAGCCGCAGTACCTATTTATGTTTCCCATACTGGTGCCACCCTCTTGGCTGTCTCAGCATAACCACTTCTGATTAGGTTTAAGAAGTCTGTATTTACTGATTTGCTGTGTTATTTTCTACATGAATCAGTCCCCACATAACCTCAAACCTATTAACGCCCAAGTTTGCGGTTCTGAGATAATCTAGTGGCTCCCTGCTGCTGACAGCTGCTCACAGAAGGAAAGCACTGACTTCAACAGTAGGTACATGACGAGATTCCTGTGGCAGAAAGGGTGAGAAGCGGATGCGATGGGGGTGTGTGTGTGTGACAGGATGACAGGAACTCTTCTTTTTTTGGTGACGCAGAACACTTAGATGGTACTGGGTGGCACAGAAACCCAACACCACCAAGTGAAGAACACCTCGCTGCTTAAGTTGGCAGTGAATGTCCATGAAACTCTACTTTCATAAACGCAAACCTGTTATCAGCAGGTTCACTTCTTTGTCAGAAAGTATTTTCAGGTCTGCCACCAAGAGAGAGAAAAGTACTACCTTTCTTTTAAAAGAGATTTTAACTGTAAGGTTTAGAGATTTTTTGGCCTTTCATATTTTAATATGTTCTTCTGTATTTTCACTTGAATTATTATATTGTGGATTGATAAAGAAACATTTGCTCATTGAATAATTCACATGCATTTTATTGCAATTTTTTTTTTACATATGAAATTAAAAAATCTAACAAATCCTTGCAATTTGAATATGACTGGCTACAGCTGGTTACTGTAAATGACACTTTTTTTTTTGATTTCGTACTTTTATCTCTACAATTGTGTTATAATAATAATGCTTTGGTTTGCTAAATAATGACTTTGCCATACACTTATGATAGATACTCTTGTGTACCAAGCTCACCTTAAGGTCAAGTTTTGTTTTTATTCGGCAGCAGATAGAAATAAAATATTTATTGTCATATTGTTTATTAAACAGCCACTGAGCATAGGAGTACAGTACGGCAGAAAAAGTAACACAATTTCCAAGGATGGACACAGTCCTATTATAATGCAGAAGAGGCACTTCCCAGCTGCCTGTCTGCATACAGGAGTGCATGATAGGCAGATTTACACTAATATGGAAAGAGATGAAGCTTTTTTAGTTGTCACTATACAGCAGAGCTTGCTTTTAACTTTCTTCTTTTTTTAAGACATATGAATGAAGGATATTTCTTACTAGGCAGACTTTGTCACAGGCATTTATATCTCAATAGCTTCAGTTGTGAACAAGCTCAGTAACATCCAAGAACTCCCTTCCAGTCTTCTCCCCAGATCTTCTCATGGCACAGTGTAAAGAAGTCCAAATTGGTTGTACATGTAAATAGTATTAGGAGCTACAGGCAATGTTTACATTTTTTCTTCATGAAAATACTTACAGAAGTTTTTCATATTTAATGGCAACATCTGATACTGAAAGCAAGAGTTACCAGTTTTAACAAAATAGATGTTTTTCATAACTAGTCATCGCACATCAGTTTTGTGTCGAAACTGAGGCATTGCACCTAGTGTCACAACTAGCTAACGTGGTTCTTTGCTTGCATTACAAACAAGTTAACATAAGCACTATTTTGGGGAGTCACTGCTACAGTGACAGTGCTACCTACTTGTAGTGGGATGTTTCACAGAGTAACCACAGAGATGTTCATGTACCATGACAAATATATGGGGCAGGTCTGAAATTATGCATTAGGTAATCTCAATTAACCTGCTTGTTGTTTCCTTATTTTCTTAAATGCAAATATCTAGGGCCCAAGCTTTAAATGAGCATTTGCATTTCTTCTTTACCTATTGCCGTATATAGAGAAATTTAAATTATTTTAGCAATAATTTAGCTTTAAGAGCTTGAAATGAGGAAATATGCTATTTAACTTGACCATGTTTGGCTGACTGGAGAAGCATGCTATTATGGGCTGGGAGGCTTAATTAAAGTGTTTAAAATTATAACGTTCTGTTAAATGCTCCTTATGAACAAAGACAGACTTTGGTTTATTCTGCTGCTTAGGAAAAACAAAGCAGAGGTGAAGGTCGTTAATCATGAGCTGTCAATGAGATCGTACTTCTCCATCCCTGTTGTCATGCTCCTTTAGAAACAGGGTGTAAAGCCTACAATTAGTATGTCTCGGTTAGATTTATGACCTTGAAAGTCTAAACGCATTTTGTTCTTACTAGCATTGTGCATCGTATCTTATGTGCATTATCCTTAAACATAAAACTATCTCAGTGGAGATGACTATTTAAAACCTTCCCCTGCCTTGGCATTCAGTGTTGGAATTGTGGCTTCAAGTCATATTCCTTCGGAGGTCTTGGTAAAAATAAGGGAACTGGTAAAGCTTTTTCTTTTTCACAGTACTTGGCGATAAGAATTGGTATTTACATGGTGGTTTCCTAAAACCAAGTTTTTAAAATAGTCAGCTAAGCGTTTAAGATTTTGCATGAACGGCCCTGATTTTTTTTGACTCACATTTAAAAGAACAGGCTCACGTGTCTGGCGATTCAAACCTCACTAGACTACAAACCTGATCAGGGCACACGGTAACTCCGAACACAGCGGCTACTCCGTGGGCGAAACGCGTTTCCACACAAACCGCTTCCAAGGCCGGTACCGCGGTGGGCAGCGCAGGAGAGCTCCAAGGCCAGCCGGTGTGACGGGACTGTTTACCGCCCAGGGCCGGGAAGGCCGCCTTTAGCTGCCGCGGCAGCGGACGCGTCCCTGGGCGGGGGGGCGGCCCCTCACGCAGAGCCCGGGCACCGCGAGGAAGGGCGGCCGAGAGTCACCGGCGCAGTGCGCGGGCGTTCAAACGCGTTTATGCTGGGGGCTGAGGGGGCGGCGCGGCCTGCAAGGCCCACTGAGCCCCCCTCGCCCACGCCACCGGCGCCGTTGGGAGGGGGGCAGCGGCCGTTACCCCCCCCCAACGGCCTCCCGCCCTCTGGGGCGCAGCCGCCCGTGCGCGCGCGCGCGCGGAGGAGGTGGGGGGGGTGAGA
>VXAL01007712.1:114426-149853 GCA_013399475.1 Chauna torquata | reverse complement strand
TGAAACTGTGCAGACTACTGTCAAGGACCCGGGTACCAACACACAATCTCCTCATTCTTTATTTTTCACACTTAACATTAAAAAAATATATAAATGTTTAAGACGGTAAAGCCAGTAAATTGCTAAGAAAAATCCCATTCAACGTTCTAACTCATTAGCTCTTCTGAATACTTCCCTCTGTTAGTTAAGATCTCTTATCTGAGATAATCCTATGTATCCAGACCTGTAAACATTACCCTCTTTCCAAAAGCTTCCACATATGCCCTCCCATTCAATACCAGACAGACACGGCTACCAACATTGCAAACTGCCATTTCTTTTCCAGCCTTTAGCTTCTAAGTGAGTTAGAAGTGTTTTTAGTACCATAAACACGTTCTCAGTATGCATGTAGGGCTGCGCTGCTGTGATGGATCATACCTAGTTGGTCTTTTTCCACCATATTGTGCTTTACAATCATGAGTGTACTCATGTTCAAAATATCTTTTTGAGATGGGAAAGGATCACCGTCTATAAACAAGGTACTGAAACAGGAAAATTATGTAAGTAACAATCTCCCCTAGCCTACATCACTGTGAACAGCTGATGAGATGCTGGTGTCTCAGAGTCAACATGCAATCTGTCATTTCCATTCATGACAAAGATAAACAGCACCACTTTATATTTCTTGTGACATTTATTCAACCTGAACAAAGACAATATCAATAGTAGTTACAAGCCACCTGTCTTAGTAACATGATACTTCTGTACTGACAAAGTGTCCATCTTCTATGGGTAACGCCATGTTTCCATGGCACACAACACTAACATATGGCTATAAAGATACCATTTATCATAAGTCTTTTGACACTCTATCAACACATTTAACCATTTTCAATGCATTAACATTTTGAAAACCAGACTTAGTATTATACTTACTGGGACAAGAACACAAAGTGGGAAAACCAGGATTTGAGCCAAAGCAGGATGAATTCACTATTATGTTCCTGTCTTTTTCGCTATGCTAGTGCCCAGGAAAAAAAAATCTTCAAAATATTTAATCCCTTTTAGGAGTCAAAATAGAATAGATGTTCCAAAGTTATCACACAAAGAAATAAACAGCCTGTGTAGCTACTGGCTGGGCTTTGAATTAAATACAAACTCTAGGGGGTTTTCCTACCACATTTTACTCTTCAGGGTATATGGGACTCACAGTATTGCAACATACAAAAATCACTTTTTTGTCCTTGCAACATTTACTTTAGTGTTATCTACTATTATGCGATACAAGTCTTAAGCCAGTAAAATCACAAGCTTAATGTACAGTAACAGAAGAAAATTATCTGTATGTCTTTTCCTAATATTGGCTGCTGTTTGCCCTGTGATTGATAACAAGTAGAATGTCAGTTTATTTACAGATCTTACATCATTCCTTACAGATACTGGCCTTAAACCTATTCTATTTTTTTTTGCTGACTTAAATAGGAGAAGGATTAGATCTCTGATGAACGCTTTACTGTATAGGAAACATTGATTTGAGAGATTAGCAATACACTCTTGTGGCAAAAGTTATTCTTCATTGCAGCTAAGTAAAACAGGTTATAAGTCTGTTGAGATGCCTTATGTGTTTTCACCAGCCTGTGTCATTTTTTTCCAAAGTATAGTTGATTACATAGTCTCATTTTACCAGTAAACTGGAATGACATTAAGTAAGTAATTTGTGCCACGGAGTATTCAAAGGACAAGGAAGAAAGATATTTTTCCTTATTTGGAAGAGAAGACAATATTGTTAAAGCCATGTACTGCTGATTTAGCGTATGCCGAGACACAAATGTAGTACTGGCATGAAGAAGACTGAAATCCAGCTTCAGGCTTCCATCATTGAGCATATATCCAGTGTGCTGCTTGAGCTAAATTTAGGCATTAGATATAAAGATGCTGTCATGAATTACACATTTCCTTTTGGAAGCGACTGATGAAGAAATGCTGCGGCTGTATATGGATTAACATTTTTCCAAACTAATGGGCAGTTGTACTTTGCACTAAGCTGACTATATATTCTAACAGAGACTTTATTTTTCACAAACCGTCATGAATTTTAGGAATGCAGAGACTAAACAGCAGTTCTATTCTTTGCATGTTCATCTTTTCATTTTTGCTATTTTGAACATAGATTTCCTTCACAATAACTACCAAATTGGATACTGAGGTTATTATACAGAGCACTCCCAGTGGGAACAGATGTGAGGGAGGGAGAAAAATTTTTTTCTTAATCTTTTCCTACTAAATGTCCTCAGAAATCATAGCTGGACTGCTGCAGTCTTTGTTAGGACTGGTAGAAGCATTTACATTTATAAAATTGAGCCACAGAAGTCTGTATTTATAAGTTAACAGTTCCTAAACTACTATCTAGAAAAAAGGAGAAAAGGAACAATAATACACGAGATGCCAAAAGTTTCTGAACTTTCATAACACTACCGTGTTACAAATCTCCAGAATTGTTTTAAGATAGTTTAGTTTTACTTTATTATATAGATTGAAGCACTGTATTCAGCCTACATGCCAGAAATATATAACTTAACATTCATTTGTGAGTATTGAGATATATAAGGACCATCCCCTGTACTGAGATATGGTCAGTGTTAGCAAAACGTAACAGAAATAGTGCTATAAGAAGTATATAAATTTGAATGAAACTTAGCTCATTATTAAAAGGTGTCCACATATTCTTCAAAATTAGCCTGCTTTAATCTGCCCAGTTCCTTCCTCAGTTTGTTTTAATCTGTATGTCTCTAGGGATTACATAAATAATTTCATCGGGTCAATGTACATATCTGTCAAATTACATCCAACCAGCTATTTCATTTTCTTCCAAGCTGTCTTAATAAAATTATTGAACTCTTATCATTCCTACAGTGAAAACAGGAAGTTAACAGGATAGTTGTTCGAAAGAAACTGATTTTTTATGTGGTCCTCATGTGTTCCCATAATCAACACATTTCATGGTCTCACTTTTCACTGACATTATTGCCTTGGCAAACTTGGAGACTAAAGTTCTGTAGTTACAAGAAAATTGTAATTGTGTCCAGCAGGCAGTGAACATGCAGGCCACCCTGTTTACATACCAGAGCTCTTAGAAGGAACTTCTCTACTAGTAGGTTACATAAACTCGTCTTTTTATTCAGTCTTTGGCATCCAAACCACAAGGTATTGAATAGCAATAATTCTATTCTCTGTATCATTATTATCTATATCCCTATGCTCAGCCACCAAAACCTGAGCTTGATTGTTAGCTGGTAAATGTATTTTCCATCACATCCATCTCAATGCTAAGCTCCTAAATGTGTGTATGAGCAGGTGTGATGCCTAATCAGATCAATGCAAAGATGATTTTTAAACTAGACCTAGGAGGCTTATACACACCCACATGTCTACACACACTCATGGCCTACATCCACTCCCCATTATACTGGCCCAACTTTTATTTACTTCCAAAGAAGCATGTAAAGCGAGAATATGGACTCTTAGGCCTAATTTGGAATTTAATTTTGTCAGTTTAAAACTATATCTAGTATCTTCAGCTCTGCAGTTTGTTGCCACCTCCCAGGTTATACACATACAAGCCAATATCACAGCCAGAACTATGGCTTTTAGAAGGATGACCCATACAGCAGCAAATGGCCTAAGGTGAAGTTGCACTCATCCAGTCCTTGAGCCTGAAAGATGAGAAAAATGTCTGGGTGGAAGGTGACATAATGCATAACGACTCCTCCAAATTCCATCGTGAATTTAGGGCACTGAATAGAAATGTAAAGGAGTTGTTGATCTCACACTGCCCTAAGTTATACAGAATTCAGGCATGTGATGCCCAGTTACATCTCACAGAGGTGCAGATCTGTGGAGTAGCTTGAGTTGTTTGGTATCAATGAGGCTATACATCCAGACACACTCTAGTGAGCTTGGCTCTCTGCTTCTGTGTCAAACCCAGTTTTTTACAAATGGATAGTTCTTTTTAAGCCTTTTTACTGCAAATGGTTACACTTTTACTAAAATTTGTTTACACGAATCTCTGAAGTATAGTTATAAAACCTCAATATATTTAAATGATCTTAGGCTGAAGGCCACAACATAGTCCTAGTTACACCTACCGAGTTCTAAACTTTTATTATAAATGTGTATTTTATGCAAATTATTTCACATTGCACATGTTGATACTTGCATTTTTATTTAGTCTGACCAAAATATGCAAATTTGAAAGTTCCATTAAATTCTAAACAAAAAAATCTGTTGGACCAAATACTCCTAATTTACTTTTAATTTTCCTGTGTTTAACTAATTCCTCTAGACAAGTGTTATTTTAGCAGTTTTTGTAATGTAAAGATTTGCAATAATTGTGTTTTGAGATTTTAAAGTTTTGAATTTTGCATACTGTTTATGTTATTGCTTAGCTGCTTGCACTTTTACATATTGAAATAAACATCTTTATTTCATAGACAGCAAAAGGTTTCGAGTTTATAGCTCTTACCAGACTAATTGATGTCATGGAAAAAACAGTCAAAAATTCTACTCTGTCTAAAGCAGATCGGAAGAGAGGCTTTTGTGCATGAAAGATTGCATGCTGAGACAGTCTAATGAATGAAATTACCTCCACCTAAAAACTTGTTCTAATTTATGTCCACAGATTACTGTCACCTTAATAACATTAGTACTGATACTTTATTTGGAGTGATGATGGTGTCTCTTTCCAGCTGCTTCACCTACATCACAGTCACAATAGCCATCTTATACCCTAGCACCAAAATTGGACACCAAAATTCCATAACTACAGACGACATCTGAAAGCAGAAACAGCCACACTAAAACCTGTGGCCTGTTCTGTTACAGCTGGGAGGTTTCCAGTGAACTCTGTATTTCAAAAGAGTGGGGTTTTTTATGCTCCACTTATTATCTTAACATTTGTGCAAACTATACCTTCTGGGATCAAATTCTTCAGATTTTTTCTCTGCTCAACTAAATAAATTACATTGTCAGAGAAAAGACACAATACATTGAATCACAGTGAAAAAAAAGTTCATTTTTTTTATTTCCAATTGAGTATAGGGCATTCAGATTTTTACATGCCTCTTACTACACATTAATGTTAATGTTTTTCTCCTTATGGAAAACAGTCATTCTGTAAGTGATCCCTGAGGATCAGCAGGATCCCCGAGTTCAATGGGACAGGAAATAGCAAGAGCAAATGTCATGCAGAAGCTCTGGTATCCACTTTTAAGTTGTTACAGGTCATTAGTAATCATCAGCCTCTTAGGCAACTTTGTCCTTTATTGACCTTTATTTCCTACAACTCACTAGAAAGCCTGAGTTGAGAAGATGTGGCCCACCACCTATAAAAAAAAAAAATTTAACAGTGCTTTTTGAAGAATAGTAAACTTTAAGTAAAGCCTTTTTCCATTTACATGTATGTCTCATCTCCTTTTATTCTATCTGGAAATAAAAAATGGAAATAAACCCAAAAGATTACCAGAGAAATTACATTTTAATCCATCTATTCCACCCAAAAACCAATAAATCAGATAAAAAAATGTGTTACCTAGCCATGCTGAATCTCCTTATCTCACAAATTTTAACATTTTTATTAGAATTCTTGGAAGCAATTTGAAATCTACATTTCTCTATATGGGCCAAACTGCTTTCATATTTACTTTCTGGCAGAAATATTTATGTGAAGTATTTGTTTTGAAAAGGCCCACTGGAAAACAATCGCATTTTGCTCATGTTTCTCTGTTGAATACATGTGGACTTGCAAGTACATTTCAAATCAGATGAAGGGGGGTAATCTTTATCTGAGTGCATTCTAGTTAATTCAGCACCTTTCATTGGCAATGTCTGTTTCTTCATCAGTATACATTTGACTGCTGTTTACTGCAGTTGAAGAAAATCTGAAAGCAGCCATAGTAATTTAAAGTTCTTATGATATGTATGCACATTTCATTCCTGATACCATATTTCTTTAAGTCTTCACCTGAATGCTGTAGTTGTGAGCTACAACTGAGGTGCACTTTGCAGCCTTTACTGAATTGCCCATGGTCACTCTTGGCACATATCTGCAGATCTTCATTCCGTTTCCCTTGACATCATTGAGCTTCTGATGAAACAAAATGGTTGCTGATAGGTGTCTGAAACAGTATGTCAAGCTTTGTACTTGAAAGTGTGTTTCAATTGAAGTAGGGGGAAAAAATCACATTTGTGATCCTTCGAAATACAGAACTATTCATATGCCATTGATCAAAAGGATTGTTACACTGAGGAAAGGCTCTATTGTGATATATCAGGTGCTTTGATTAAATTTTCTAAAGACTTGCAGTAAAACTAGTTTTCCAGTAAAACTATCTAGTGGTGTTCTTTGAAGCTCCCCATGTAAATTCTCACTACAATAAATATTGTTTTTAAAATGTCAAATGAAAAACCTGAGTATGCTATCAGTAACTGCAAAAATTGCTATAGAGAGGCAGATCATTATACAGAGTGTAATGCTGTGAGAATGGAAGAGAAAGAAAAAGCTTTCTTAAGCTTTAAAAGCTTCTTAACTCCAAATGTGGGTCCACAACTCACTGACCCTGAGGTAGCTCGAGTGAGATAAGCCACTTCTTTTTCACTCCATTTCCCAACTGTAGTTTGATTCTTTTAGGGGAAGAATGCGGCATTATTTCACAGGATCATGGAATCATAGAGTGGTTTGGGTTGGAAGGGGCCTTAAAGACCACCTGGTTCCAACCCCCCTGCCATGGGCAGGGACACCTTCCACTAGACCAGGTTGCCCAGGGCACCATCCAGCCTGGCCTTGAACACTTCCAGTGTTGCGGCATCCACAAATTCTCTGGGCAACCTGTTCCACTGCCTCACCACCCTCACAGTAAAGAATTTCTTCCTAATACCCAATCTAACTCTCCCCTCTTTCAGTTTAAAGCCATTACCCCCTTGTCCTATCACTACACACACTTGTAAGAAGTCTCTCCCCATCTTTCTTGTAGGCTCTCTTTAGGTACTGGAAGGTTGCTATAAGGTCTCCCCAGAGCCTTCTCTTCTCCAGGCTGAACAACTCCAGCTATCTCAGCCTGTCTTCAGAGGAGAGGTGCTCCAGCCCTCTGATTATCCTTGTGGCCCTCTGGACTCGCTCCAACAGGCCCATGTCCTTTTTATGCTGGGGGCCCCAGAGCTGAACGCGGTACTCTAGGTGGGATTTCACGAGAGCAGAGTACAGGGGGAGAATCACCTCCCTTGACCTGCTGGTCGCTCTTCTTTTGATGCAGCCCAGGATATAGTTGGCTTTCTGGGCTGCAAGCACACGTTGCTGGGTCATGTTGAGCTTCTCCTCAACCAACACCCTCAAGTCCTTCTCCTCAGGGCTGCTCTCAATCATTTCTCTGCCTGGCCTGTATTTGTGCTTGGGATTGCTGATTTCATCAGCATTTTATTGATTTTAATAAGCCTAAAAGGTTAAAAACTGTTTGCTTTACAGAAATATCAGGTATGCTGAACCCTGTGGAATGACAGCGTGGAAATTCATGGCACGCAGGAGGGGATTACATCTCCTGGGACGCTGAGCCCTGCTGGTCCAGGTACGCCTCGATCCCCCTGTTACTGATGGAAAGCTGCTCCAGGTCACTGACTGTGAGAAACTTACTAAGTTAATAACGAATTTAATAATTAAGTTAATAATAATACTAGAACATCAGTAAATATTCACAACTGATGTTCTAGTATGCAAGATGTGTCACACCCTCAAACTTGAGATGCTGTTGAAGAAAAAAAATATATAGGTCTTGTGGGGTTACAGAGCATGGAGAAAAAATTATTGCAACTAAAACACACTCTTCTCAGGAATTCCTTTCTGTGATGTTATTTAGAGTCAAAATTGCAAAAGCATCATACTTTGATCAAGATAGCAACTTACATGAAGGCTTTACTTCTCAGATACACTACAGTAGCTTTGTTAAGCTGCAGGAATAACCTTTAGCATCAACTTTGGTTATTATTATTATTTTTTTAATCCTTAAACTTTGTACTTTTCTCAAATTCCTTCTCAAGAAAGATAATGAACACAAGCTTTACATCAAGCTTACACAGCTTCACTTAACATAACTGCTCAACGAACTTTTTATTCGGGAACTGATCAGCCGAGTAAGTATAAATAATGTTTCACGTAGGAGCGGGGAAATAATGACCACAATGACCCCATGGTTTAGTTTTGGTTTACATAAACTAGAGCTTCTGCATTTTTTATTTCTATCTTACTAGATCTTCAACAGCAAAATTGTTTATGTCTGTGAGAGAGACCTGTTACTAGCTGAACTAAAAAGACAAAAAAGACTAAAAATTCTTTTTATTTATTTCAGAAATCCACATGGCAGCAGTAATATATTGGTGTCTCACTAAATACAAGAGACTGAAAATCTCAGGAACTGGGGAGAGAACAGGAAACTTGTTATCCTACTGACATCACCCATGAAAAACTTCAGATTAACTGAAATTGAACATTCTAGTTCCCAGATCGTATTTGTATGTTGATTTGTTGTATTTCACATGTAACTGTTATTCCTTTCCTGGGAAAACAAAAAACAAACAAAAAAAAACCAGCATCTCCAAGTGTCCCAAAGGGAGCTTTTATGCATATGTATTACATGTACCTTTTCATAAAATGAAACTTCATTATCCAGGTCCCAAGAGAAATCACTGTATTTACATAATTTATATTCCTTGATCATAAAACTTCAAATGGTTCATATTTACCTGTATGAACCATTCTTAATGTCAGCTTTTTTGTTTTGTTACAGAGCAGATAGGCAAAAATTTAGATTCCTAGTAGAAAGCATAGTTTTTAATACAGACAGTTACTTGTTTGATGAAGTCACATTTCTTTTCAAAAGACAATAAAAAATGTTGTTTCTTTGGGTGATGATATAATCAAGAAACTAAAGCACTCAGCTAATTAGCATTCATCCCAAAAGAAGTCTGCTTTTTCTCAAGACCATGTTTCTAGTGGACCAGTGAATATCTTACTGTTTGCTATCATCTTTCTTAATCTCCATTCTGTATGGTAGTGATTTTATTTTTTATACAAAGGGTCAGGGGTATTTTATTTATTGATTCCTTTTTTTGTAGTCCTTCACAGAATAATTCCCAAAGAGGTTTCCTTACCCTCGTGTTGCTTACAAGCACACTGGTGCTTCCAATGGAGTGTGACTGGTTTGATAAATGCTACTATCATTTCCGTCTCATGACTTCTAATGACTGTCTTAGGAGAATGGTAGTAGTTAGGAGCAAATCACATGAGTAAACTTGAGTCATAACACACAACACAGTCTTACAGGCTAAAATAATTCTTTTGTTTTGCTTTCTTCAGTTAGTTCAGTTACTAACTGATGTCATATGTACTGATCTTTTAATCTCTCAGAATCCACATGCAAGCGGTAACATGTAAGATTCTCATGAAATATTAGGACAGAAAGGTGTGAAATGAAAGGTATGTCACAATAACTTTTGGCTTGTGACATAATCATGAGTAAAAAGAAAAAACCACCTGTCACATGCTTTTTTTGTACTTTTCCTAAACAATGGCCACAAAATCCATTATATTTAAAAAATTTATTCAACCAGTGTACTTGGCGATAATTATAAAAATTCAATAATTTTGCCCTGTATAAGCTCAACAGAACTAAAATCACAAACATCAAAACTCTGATCAAAAGTTCTAAAACCTATCAAAAAAATAAACCCCAATATAAAAACCTAATTCAATTTTGTCATATCCAGGGCAAGATCCCATATCTCCAAAGGGTCTCGAGTTACTAATGTGTTGGACTAAGCTCATTAAAATGGATAGATTTTATTTTTTTTCCAGAAACAGACATAAATGTTACCATAATTGCAATAATCCCTAATTATATATTTACAGTAATTACAATATATTATATATTTTCCATAAATTATTGCTTCCCTACTGGCATGAATACTACTACTACTACTAACAATAACACTGATAATACCCTTAACTTGTTAAAGACATTTGGTTCAAATTCTATTTTAAAGACCTCATAAAACTTCTAGCATTTGGAAATATGAGGTTGGTAGGTTTTGACAATGAAGGAAATGCATCATTTGTTCACTGACCTGAGCAAAATTTTGGGGCAGATCTTCCCATTTCTGAATTTCTGTGCCTATAGTTTCACCCATTCCTGTTAGCACAACAGTAGTTATAAACAACTTTAGCAATATAGCTCTGCTTAAATCATTGGTAGACAGAAACAAAACAGTTGCTTTACCATTCTAACAGGGGCTCTAAATTAAAACTTTCATAACAATAAGAGCATTTTTCTCCCAAAACAATTGTTTCCTTTTTGCTAATATTTTAAAAAGGAAGGAGAAACTCTCTACTTCAGTACTTTTAGTAGCAAAAGATACATTATTGAATGAAACCTAAAAGCATAAAATTAAATTGATCTCTTGGTATCTATTGATCCAAAACAGAACAATACTTATTTGAAGCTCATAAATTCCTGATATACCTGCAACACATATAGAAAACTTGGAGATCCTTTTTTGTGCCTTATTAAATCTGTTGATATATTACCACAGAAAGAATAGATAGCTAACTAAATTCTCTGAAGCAAAGAAAGGAATGATTTATATTAGGAAGGTCACATTTCCCTGTCAAGCTGTCCTATTTCTAACACATGATTCCGTCAATCTCTAAGACTGGAGTACTTGGAGGGAGTTTATATACTGCTAACTTCTTCCCTATGAATTCATACTTGTCTAAAATGTAAATTTAAAGAAAAAGGCCAAGGGGAGAACATTTGAAATTTTGCACGCCCAGGAAAGAAAGTAGAAAGGACTAATTACAAACACTGAATACTTCAATATATTTTCCAGTGGTTGTTATAACCCCTGCAATAAAATTTCATATGGAAAATTCCATCACAATGACTTTTTTTACCTTCATATCTACACATATTTATGCATGTATACAGGTGCTTATACTGTCGCAGAATTTTAAAATCAAAAGATTACTTTTTAAAAAAGTATATTTAGTCTTTAACATTGAGAACAAGCAACAGGGAAGATTCCAACAATCTGAAAATACTTCTCTCTCACAACATCTGAGCTAGAAGTTCAGCAACAGCTGAAAAGAACTGGAATCTGCTTTTTGTGTGATCAAAACAATGCACTGTGTTGCCTTCAGTGATCAGTTTTGTGATTTGTGTGAGAAACTAGACTAATAATAATAATTTGTGTTCTTGTCCTGTGAAGCTGCAGTTCTATTTAACTATTAAAATGTATTAATTTTATACTATACCATAGATAATGAGCATGAAAACTTGTCCTTTCAGGTTATTGGTATAGGTTAAATGAATTTGTTACAACTTTTTTCCATCTAAGGACTTGTACAAAAGTTTGAATCATTAACTGTTTGCAGACAAGATATAGGAAATTGCTTAGCTTTTCTCAGCTTACTCCTCTAGGCAAAAATATTTTTCATTCATCTTTACATGACTCAAATCTCCCCCGATATTCTAGACTCACCTCCAATATTTGGTTGATTGATCTTATAGCACTGAAATGGCCTGTTGTAATGCACAAGAAGTCAAGCAGGCATGGCAGAATGGAATTAGGGAGTTCCTGATTGAGCTCACACACAAAAAAAGCAGTGTATGTTAAATGAAAACAAGATTAAGCCATCCTTAGAATATAGAAGGGGTATGTAGGAATACATACCCTGGGTATGTAGGAATAGAATTAGGAAATCTAAAGCCCAGCTGAACCTGGAGTGGGGTATGAAGATCCTATAGGTACATCAGCAACAAAAGAAATACCAGGGAAAATGTGGGCTTACTACTTAGTAAGGCAGAAGTCTTGAGGACAAATGACACGGAAAAGGCTACGACAGTCCCTGATTTTTTTTCCTCAGAGTTTACTGACATGATCTGACCTCAGACTAGTAAAAAAGCAAATGCCATCTTCAAAAAGGGCATGAAGGAAGATTACGGAAACTACAGACTGGTAAACCTAACTTCTGTGCCTGGGAGGATTATGGTGCAGATCTTCCTCAAAGGAAGGCACATGAAGAAGAAGAATGTCACCGAGAACAACTAGCACAGATGTACCGACAGCAAATTTTATCTGATCAACCTGATTGACTTCCATGATGACATGAATGGTTCTGTGGCCAAGGGCAGAATAGTGATGGTTGTTTACCTTGACCTTATCAAGGCTTTTGACATGGCCTGCCACAGTATCTTTGAATACATCCAGAGGTGGTTTGCAGATGACACTCATCTAGAGGGAGAGGTTGATATGGAGACCAGAGCTGTCATTCAGAGGGATTTTGAGAAATGGACCAACAGAAACCTCAAAAAGTTCAACAAAGGCAAGTGCGAAATTTTGCATATGGAAGGGAATAAGCCCATGTAGTTGTACAGGCTGGGGACAGACTGGGCAGAAAAGAGCTTTGCAGAAAAGGACTGGGAGTCTTGGTGGACAGCTAGTTGAATGTGACTTCACAGTACAAGAACAACATGGACATTCTGCAGTGAGTCCAGTGGAGGTTCAACAAGATGGTGAAGAGCCTGAAGGTAGAAGGAGAAGCTCTATTCAGCCTGAGAAGAGAAGGCTAAGGAGGCATCTACTATGCTGTCAGCAGCTAATTAACATCTGGTCACAGAGAAGTCACCGGTGAAAGCACACAAGGCAACAGTCTCATGTTGCAGCAATGAGAACTCTGGTCAGATACAAAGAAAAAAAAAGTTCACAATGAAGACAGTCAGGCAGGAATCTAGGCCGCTCAAAGACTGGAAGTTCCATCCTTGGAAATACTCAAAATTTGCCTGGAAAAGAGTCTAAGCTACCTGGTCTAACTTTGAAATTGGCCTTGCTTCACTGAGGGGTTAGACCTCCAAAAGTCCTTCCCAACATAAATTGTTCTATGGTTTTATGATTTTATGAGTTTTCTTGCTTGAGTTTCTGGCATTGCCTTCACCAATCTTAGCACTGTCAAAACAGAATATACAATTTTCTCTCAAAAGTGACAGGATCTGTCATTCAGGAGTCATCTCACCACAGTCAAATATTGATCTTTTCCCCAAAGAGTATACATGGGCATGATCCTTTGTCTTCTGATGTTTGGAATTCACATCTTAGAAGGGAATATTCTCACTTCTACATGGCTTTTTCAACATATGCAAAATGTAACTAACATTGCCTTTTTTAATTGTGTGTTGCTGTGACCACGTCAGCCCTCTCCGAACATCTTTACTGGTTGTTTTCCCACTTTAAATCGTATAATAACTCTGCACCTCCTTCTCTATTAGTGTCTACTGTTGTGTGCCTACACAAACAACTAGGCTGTCTGGCCTTTAAACCATTTCTCATGACAATTTTGCCATTCTGCTTACAAGAGATTAGGTGACTAATAATAGAGAGACAATAGGAAAAATGGATTAAAATGTTTGGTTATCAGTGAAACCAGAGAAAACCTTGTTGCAGCTTAGCTTCCTGTTCACTTACATCTCTTCAGCATACTGAATTACTTTTCCTGTATGATGGCAAGCACCTAGTATCAAGGTGGAAAATTGAACAGAACCAAATTCTAGTGCTCCAGCAAAGACCAACCACCATTACATTGCAACTTTTTACAGTTACAAGAGACTTAAGAGACTAATGTCTCCTTCAAAGTTTTCCTTTCCCCAAAAGATCTGTGGCCATAAAAGCAGAGATCATGCATGAATATAACCTTTCTGGTGATACCCAATGTCAAATTTCTAGTTTTGTCTACTGGAGCTGCCTTTAACTGCAAAAGCTATTTATAAATGTACTTTCCCTTTATGTTTATTAAATAAGTTACGGCCCTTATGCACAATTTTTCTAAGATAAATTTCTTGTTCTCCTGTAACAAAAAAACATACAGACTGCATAATCATATGTTGTATCAAAAACCACTGTAGTGTTTTTGTTTGTTTACAGTAAGTGACCACTCATCATATTATATGATAGCTTTTCCTGATCTCCATCAACCACTTACAGTAAAACCTTATTAAAACTCTGGCATATTTCATCTGTTGCAGGCACTGTACAAGGCAGTGGTGAAGCAGCGAGAGTAAATTCTGTCAAAGGTGAAAGCATAGCTAATGCAAACACTGGGAACTTCTAGCAGCTTTTAAATTAAGTGGAGTACACATATGATGATTGTATATGATTTCTCTTCTGTTTTGTGATTGTTTATAACAGCATCAGAAATATTTGCAGGCTGAATGTAAACAACTCATTTTCTATGGGACAAAGAGAGATTGCAACATAAATGAACCCTCTGCAACATGTATAAATTCTGTAACAGAATATTTATATTTCAAGAATATATGTACAGTGGAGACTTACTGCACACTACTAGGCTTCACATCTGTAGTTTGAAGAGCTATCATTTTAAGTATTTATTGGTACAACTCTCCTAGTATAGCTACACTGGCAAAGCCAATAGAGAGGCATGGTTTATATCACCAGAGTGACTACTTGTGTTGGTGCATATAAACTATCCTCCTGAACAATATAGGTTACTACATAAAAATAGATGATTTTTTTCCACAATTTTTGACCATAAATCTGCATCTCCATATAAATGGGAAATTAAAAAAAAGTATTAAGATAGTTTTCTAACAGATGTATTGTTTCCAAAAATCATCATCATTCTCCTCCTGTTCCTTCCTGTGCTATTAATGAATAGATTAAATGTACAGCTTGATCATTCTCGATTCCATCCGCTGTTCCAACTTTTCATGTCTAGAAAGCCTAAAGGAATGTTCTGTGACAATAAAAGGCAGCTCAGAATAAGTTCATTTACTTAGATTAAATAAATACTGTAAGGAGTACTTGATGCAACCACCCAATAACCTAATCATTGTGTTTTGCTATTTTCCCCCTTCAATTGTATAAAAAATTATAGCCTCCATAGATTTTTGACAGAAAATGGCAATTGAAATGTTTCTTTTTTTGAACTTTGTCTGATTCCAAATCAGATTTTTTCTTAACAGACAGGTATGATGAAAGCAACTGCATGAATTCAGTTTAATCTTTAGTTAAAACAACAAGAATAGTAACTGTTACATATAAGCCATCAGAGAGGAGAAGCAAAACTTTATCTAACTGCATCCATTGTTTTCTTATAATACAGGACTCTCATGCTACTGGAGTGCACTGATCCTGTCTGAGCCAAAAGAAAAACTAATGAGTTTAGTTCCTAACTGAGTCCTTTTCCTCTGTCGTATTTTCCTTGCATTTTTCTTTCTTGAACTGGCAACATGAACAAAAAGTTCACTGGGAGACAGTCTACAAGTATCAAAAACAATCTAAGAAAGAATTTTAACTTTTATATGTAGTGATAAAAGATTTCAAAATCATATTGAAGTACAGTATGGATACTGGGACTTTGACTTGGAGCTTCTAACAGGAATAAAGCAAGCTCAGTCAGGAAAGATGGCTTGTAGGACTTCTAGTAAATAAAACAAGCCTCCAGCTGTATTTTTAAAACATATTTCAAAACTTCATGGGTGTGACTAATCAGGTTACTGTAATAGAAAAGGTATCACTATGCAAACGGTATTTTCCTTTTTAATCTAAGCTTGCATTCATTATTTTCTTACCACTTCAGAAACATTGTGGAGGATCTACTTCCTGAATCACCTGTTAGTAATACATGAAATTACAGGCTGGAAAGTCTTCAGTCAGTACGCTGAACAACTGAGTAACAACAGAACAGTGTTGACTTTCCTGGGGCAAAACAGTTCCGTACAGATTGCAAAGAACACAAACAGTACTTCCTTGTAAGACCCTTTTTGAATCTCTGCTTGTGCTTTTCGATTGGAAGAGCATTGCACTGGTAAAGAAGAAAGAGGACCCTGAAAGCTACAACAGAAAAACAAAAAAGAACGCCATCAAAGTCTTCTAGTGATCTGTTACAAAAGCAGATCTAAATGAGCCACGTGTAAACTGTTTACAACACAGTTTGTTTCTGCAGGTGTTTCTTAGCAAAACACAAGCTATTCTGGCAGTGTTCTTTTGAAGTCAGAAGCCATGTTGAGTCAGCTAGCACATCACTAAACTCTAGCTGGAAGGCCCTCCGCATATGCCTGCCATACAACTGTAGCCCAACTGACCAGCAAATTGATTGCAAATTCTGAACTTATTCTTTGAGTTCTGCAAAATGAACATTTGGAAAAATTCCCTATCCCTACTATCAATTCAAATACATAAACACTTCTCTAAGATTCTGAAAATGTATGTAATCTTCAGTGGGAAACACATGTGTGACTAAATTAAAATATGTATTAGAGCAATATAGATGTTTTGAATGAATAATGCATTGTGTCTTAGGTTTGGGTTGTATCATACCACTTAAACTGGGCTAGACTCAAAGCATTCCTGACATTCAGGCACTCTAAATGATGCTTAGTTTTTCCAAAAGTTCTGCAATGGTGTATTATCACGTATGTGGTATTTTATCTCATTTACCTGTGCTTTGGTTTTTTTTTTTTTTTTAATTCAGATAATTTTCAAGACCATTTCTTCTGTTTGTTAAGATACTTACAACACTGCCCAGCTTATCTTCTGCAAAGTTAATAGTCTTTGTTCGTCATATCAGTCATCATGGGAATATTTGCTAGTTTTTCTTGGTAGGAGAAAGAATAGACACCCAAATATGCATTTCTAAAATTTGCTCTAATAATTTCATACTGTCTCTTAAATTCATTAATGGACCAAACCTCCAAAATTTTACCTAATTGTGTTGTGCCAAAATCAGTTTGAGTTACCTGTCAAATGATCTGTTTTACTGATCTGAAATATTTCTACTGTATATTATATTACCTAGTCTGAACTAGACTGCACTAAACCTTACTATCATTCTTTATTGAATTTTTGATGCAAATAGTCTCCCAAATAGCAACTGGTCTGTCAAATTTATATTGAAAAGATACTGAGCTACTAAGCTTTATTTGAAAATCATATTGTACTGAAACATCATGGTAGACTTTTCAGAAAAATATATTCTATTGCAAGCTAGTATACTATGACATTTTGAAATGCTGATAAAACTCATGTCTAATCTATATTGCATCAATTTTACCAATTGTCCTATGGCACTTTCCTGCACTTTCAGATTACTTACACTGATTATCTTCACTTGCTTTTCTGGCAATTTAGTAATGTTACAGATGAAATTGTTCTAAAACACTTAAGGTATCTCGTAAATGTTTGCCATGATGTGTTTTATCTGATTTTACCCATCAGCCTGAATATAAAATAGAATTCTATTGCATGTCTATATTTGGTGATAAGTTGTGCTTATCACAAAAAAGTAACAGTAATATGAACCAAGAAGAGATGACCTCATCATTCACAAACTTTCAGAAATGATTATGTTATCATCTGTTGGGAAGATTCTCTCATGGTATTTAAAAAAAAATTTTTTTTTTTTTTAAATGGTGGCATCTCCAAACTCTCTGTATTGGCTCTTCCTTTCAGTGTGGAATTCATCATTCAAACTAGAGTAGTGCTAGCTTAGTTATCAACATCTCTAGTTCTTTATTCTTGGTCCTTGAATATCTATCCAAACCCAGTTATTCTGGGTTAGTCCTGAATGCAACACATGCAATATTACCTAGTTAACATGATTTTAAAAGGGATGCATTCTTACCAGTTCCTGTTTCTTGATGTGGTGACTGTAATGAACATTTCTAGTGCAGCTTTCATGCAAAAGGCCTTATTAACAATCTGAGCACATCTTCTGATCGAAAATTTCCTAAGTATCATTTTAGTATTCATTGCTGGCATAACCTTAACACAAATGCATAATTGCAATAAAGAAACATGTATGATTGTGAAAGTAGATGCTAACATACAGTGTCACTATGCTAAACAGACAACTATCTCCATTTCCAAATGGTTGCTAGTTGGAAGACAACAAATTAGTTACTGACATGTACTTATAAATAAGGTCAAAGGGTTGTGTTTCAAGGCATTTGGTCAGTTTTGTATTGTTTTGAAAACATAATTAGTTTTTATTCTCTTTTTTAAATTATATACAATGCTTTGAAGATAATAACTGACATATATTTTACAAGTTCAAGATTTAGAGGTTATGCCTACGATTATGAACATAATTAAGAAAAAGACCTCCAATGTTCAGAGTTGCACAATACTGCAATACTGCACTAAGATGACATACTGATGATGGGATACACCCAGCTGACATCCAAGTTCCAAACCATTACCAATTCATATAGCAGAATAAACATACATGGGCAATAAAAAAAAATAATCCAGTTAAACTAATTTAGATGACGTGGATATGAGAGACTGGAGCAAATACTTGGTGTTTGATACTGGGATCAGGGTTTGATACAGGACTGGGATCCTGACATCTCAAAGGCTAGCTATAGTTGGGGATATTTTTCAGATGGCAGTGAAAGGTTAAAGATGGAGACTACATATTTGAATTACAAGGTATAAACATTTTCTAAAAAGACAAAATTTCACTTGACTTGGAAAATTCAATCACAACACCGTTGTCATAAATGAAGTACTCTATTATTAAATTATCCTATATATGATCTGTCATTTTTGTTTTAAGTACATTAAACTAATGCAATCATAATTTCTTAGTTGTCCCATTTTCCAACTGACCAACTGTCAGTTACTATTTCTAGACACAATTACAAATTCAGCACAGAACATGGCAAAATGAATGCAGAACAGATTGAACACTGAGGGGAATCTAACTGATGTAGCTAGCAGAAATGAAAATGTTGCAAGCCTGCTGACAGATTGGAAAGAAGTAAGCCAAATGAACTGACAAATGCAGCCAGAAAACTCGTGAGACAGCAGGGTACAAAAAAGCTAGACTTAGAACAATTGGGATATAATAGTAATTTCTAAAATGCGGCACATCACAAGACATGCATGACTGTAGAGAACTATGTACAGATATGTGTATCTTCTAAAACTATTACTGCTATTAGCAAGTCAGCAAGTAATTAATTAAGCAAATGCTTTCTGTACTTAACACAGTATTTTCATTAATTTAAACTGAAAATGACAAAACTGAAAATAGTCAGGGCTACCTAAACATTGTGAATTTTCTGCTGGAAAATGTATTTAATTATCTGTCTATATAGAAAATCAGAGAAAAAAAGTGGCATGTGTTGATTGCTCCTTTGGTCTTGGCTAATTCCAGGATTCATACAGCAAAATTCCTTTAGTAATTTTGCGTAGTGTTATTTTTTTCCCTTAGGTAGCTGAAGTCAAAGCATTACAACTCTTTAACAATGTAAGACATTAGATATACAAAATACATTGTCACATAACTTGAAGAATATTTCTCTGCATTTGAGATAGAAAATAACGCACAATATTTTTTTCAGGGGACAAGAAAATGCCCTTCAGAATTCTCAACTAAGAATGAGATCCCAAGAAAAGAAAATCTAATTATGTCATTTGTCTATAGGGTCTTTAAAATTAGATTGGGCTTCCTTTTTAGAAGATATGTTAATCTATCAATTCCCTTGAGAAGAAAAAAATCCTTAGTACTTTAATTTTTTTTTTTTTTTTTAATGGACATTGAAAACCGTTTTTAGCTAAAACTTCTTCCTCAGTTCCTTTTTCCTTAAAATGCTGGTCTGTCAGCTGCACTCTGACCAACACCTGTGTAACTATTGTATATTGCTTGAGATTTCTGACAAAATGTCCTCTGCCTGTGTAGCCCCCTCCAAGGCAAACGGAAACTTACATTCACAGGTGCTTACTGTAAACCTTAAGTGCACTTAAGCTGCAGTTAGATATTCTGATTTTTTTTTACATGTTTAAAAACTCTTCTTTTGCCTGCTTCCATCTCTGTCAGAAAATGTGGTAAGTCCCTTGTGCAAATCTACAGATTAAGCTAAATGCCCAGTGTGGCCCAGGTGAGTGTGTATTTGGTTCATAAACACAGGCCCAAGTATTTGTGCTCTACTTCCAGAGGCAGTTAACTGCAGTATTTTCTTTGCTTTTATTTATAGTAATTGATTCTCATTTTAGGTGAAAGAGTTTACCTTTAGTAATACATTTAATGTATGCTACTTCTATATACCAAATGCAGTCTTCATTATACTATTTGTATTTCTAGAAGGCACTCAGTCAAATTTTTGAAGAGAAATTCAAATATATGCTTTGAATTTAGGAAACTCAGGGTAATTTAAAGGGAATAAAAAGATCTAGATATGATTTTTAAATTCTTTTTTTTTATCTCCCAGGAAATTATAAATGAGCTTTGTCTTAAAGTCAAATACATTCCATGATAAAATTGCACATTTTTAGAGATACTTTTCCAGAGCTACCTGTATATTTTGCCAGACATATTTTGTGAACAAGTTTATTTTTTTCCAGTTAGTCACTGTGGCCAACGGCCAAACTCCCACCCAGCTGCTCACTTCTCTCCTCCCTCAGCAGGACAGGGGAAAGAAATTAGGAAGATTAGGAATTAGACAGTTTTTGGCTCAAGATAAAAGAGGTTGCCTACCAATTACCCCCATGGGAAAAACAGGTTCAGTTTGGGGAAAATTAATTTATAGCCAGTGAAAATAGATTCAGGTAGTGAAAAACAAAAAAGCAAACATTAAAGCAACACCTTTCTTTCTCCCTTTCCCAGGCTTAACTTCACTCCTTCATTCCCATCTACTCTACCACCTCTCGGGGAGGAACAAGGGATTGTGGCTGGTGGTGGTGATGGTCAGTACACAGCAGTTTCTCTTTGCTGCTCCTCTCTCCTCACAATTTTCCTCTGCTCTGTCATGGGCTCTCCATGGGCGGCAGTACCTTCCTCTAGGAATATCCATCATGCTCAGGTATGGTCTTCCATGGGCTGCAGGGAATTTCTTCTATGGTGCCTGGAGCACCTCCTCCTCCTCCCTTTCTGACCTTGGTGTTCACAGGGCTGTTTCTCTCAGTTTTTTTCCTCACTCCTCACTCTCTGTCCGACATTTTCTCTCCTTTATTGAACACTCTTTCCCTGAGGCGCCCCCAGGGTGGCTGCGGGGCCCGGCCGTGCCCTGCGGTGGGGCCGTTGGAGCCGGCTGGAACCGGCTGTGTCCGGCACTGGGCAGCCCTGGCCTCGCCTCATGCAGCAGCCCGCAGCCCCTGCAGCCAGCGCCTGGAGATGGACACCCGGTACACCTGTCTTGATAGGATGGAGGAGAATGGTTCTAAGAGATTTGTTATTGCAGTTTCTGTAGGGTTTCACACATTTTGGAGGCGTATACTTTCCGTATCATCCATGTCTGTACCTCTAACAGGTACAGAAGACACAGCTATTAACTTGCATTGCATAAATTTTAAGATCAAAGAGTTTCATCAAGTCTGCCAGGTGCCAGCTGCATCTACGCCAGGGTCTAGACATGAAAGTACTCTGCTTTCAGACAGTGGTCAAGGCAGCCCCCTGTTCCTGCTGCATTCACCCAGAGGTGGTAGAATTTAGTCCCCTGTTTTCTTTAATAAGTGAAAAAGAGCAGGGAAATCTATGAATGATAAGAACTTTACACTAGCTTTTAATTCAAGGCCTCAAAACACACCTTACTATTTAAAAGGATTTTTTTTAAAATCCTGGGATTAAGAAAGTTGCTGTCTCAAATACCATGTCAGTCAGCATTAGCTGTGGCATTATTTCAGACAAACTAAGAATTTGAACAGAAGTATTTTTCTTCTAATGTCATATTCACAAGGGTACTGAAAGTAATTACATATTGTATCACAGAAGGCCATGAACTTTACAGGGCTGGGTTTCCTCTGCCATGTGAACTGCACCTAAGAACTGCAGAATTCCACTTCCAAGGTGGAGGGTGGTACCTGCGATAGCTGTATTTAAAATTAAAACTCTAAAAAATGAATTAGAAATGTAATTTCAAATCAACCTAATCTAGCTAAAATTTAGACTCTTTCCAATAGCATCCCCTGCTTGACTTTCAAACCCCGTTTAAAAACTAAATCTTTATAATGTCCTTTTTTATAATACTCCAAGAAGTCAAATAAAAAAAATATGTTTATGCTGCATATATGAGTATTTTTCACTTCCATGAATCCTGTAAATCAGAAAAATCTAGGTCAAAGCTGCACACAATTATAAAGTTTTGCTGAAGTGTTCACAGAACATTAAAATGGTAGTAAATTTTGAACTACAGTTCTTATGAATATTAAATCAATCTTGTACTGCGGTCACAAACTGACAAATATCCGTTTAAATTTCTGATGTGAAACTTTTTTTTGCATACTGGCAACGTATCGCTAATATTTAATTGATTCCTTTGTAAAGAGAAGAAAAAGAGGGATATCAAAAAGAAAAAACTCCTCCTCAATGGAACAGTTTAAGAGAATATTTTTCTGGGGCTAAAAGCCAAAAAAGCTTTCTAGGCTTCTTTCCTCTGTATAATGTAATGCTGTTGACTATAACCTTGAGTTATAGTTACTGCTATTATCCTATTTTTGACATTAAAAGACAAAACAAAACAAAACAAAAGCCATACAATTCATTACTCTTAGTAAATGTTCCTACATCTAAATTTGTCTTCATTGAAATTCTTTTTTCTGACTACCCTTCCTTCGCAGACACAAGATATACACGATGAAAATTTCCAAAAGTTCTACTATATACAACAGTACTGCACAAAAAGGCATAAGTATGACAGCACTGAAAATATGTCTCCATATAGATTCAGACTTCACTTCTATACAGAATTATCTCATTGGTTGTGATGAATTTGCTATTAGGAATATCATATTTTATTGTATATTCATAACTTTGAAATAAATGCAGGAAGTCGCATTACTCCAGGGGAGTCAAGAAATAAAAAATTTAATAATCATAGATTATAACTGATCTCTAGCTCAGGCAACCAGCAAGTAGATTCATGATGATTCCCAAGTGGAAGGAATATTCAGATGAAAGCCATAGCAGTATCTCTTATCCTGTTATTCTGGCTCTTATGTAGTAGTCAAAGAAGGAAATCTTTCAGCCCCAGAAACAGTCTCCACTATATAACTCAAAATAATCATAAAGAACAAAACATTTTCCTTCAGGAAATTTCCCACTGTGACCCAAAAAGGGAAAAAAATCTAAGTTGGTTTCACCTTCATTAGACTCTGATCCTACACGGTGGGTAAACCAGCTGGACTTAAGTTAAAGCCAAATTTTCATAGCAGTGCCACCTCAAATACATTAGAGAGAATTCTGTTTTTTTACTGAGGTGGTTTGCTGCATGTTTGGCTCAATACACTACTATCTGCTCCATAAAAGGCTTGAGCCGTATAGTATTTGTCAGGTTAGTGTTTCTGGAAAAACTCCTATCTTTTTTCTTTTTTTCCCTTTAGAAATGTGCAAACTTTCATATAAAATTGGCTTTCCTCTCTAATTTTTTTGTTGTTGCATTTTATTTTTAGAGGCAAAGGGCAAAATGTCACAGGAAAGAAGCCTTGGAAATTTAAATCTGAGTTATGGCATTGAAGGGACAAACTCAAACACTGAGCTGCACAAAGTGTGAAAGACATTCCAGAACGTGCTGTAATCTCAAAACAGGTAATTGTATATCTCAGTGGACCACAGTCCTAGAGGAATGTATGTTTGTACATCTCTCATGTTCATACAGAATCATGGCAGTATATATAAAACTGAAATGGCTGCTGCACACATACTAGAAAAAAACAGCTTTTGAGCTGACAGCTAATAACTGCAGCAGGTAGATACAGAAATTGTTCTGCTGTATCCCTTTGTGGAGGACCGAAATTAGATATATAAAACAGTATACGTTTTTGCAAGTATTCTCTTAAGAATATTATCTCTAAGGCTAGGTCTGTACTAGTACATTAGGACTAGGCCAGCAGATGCACTATCATCCATACTGCTTATTTGTTAGGAGAGTCTCTGGTGTGGCTTTGGTCTTTGCCAGCTAGCACTCCCACCACCTGGAATGGTGCATCTGGATAGGGCACATCAGGCAGGGAATGCTTCCAGTGAATGCTATGGATGAGACCGGTAGTGAGCTAACGAGTGTCAAACTAAAAGTCAACATCTGTTTTCTTCTGATTGCTTACATACCTATTCAGACAAAATACAGAATCACAGAATCACAGAATGGGCAGGGTTGGAAGGGACCTCTGAAGATCATCTAGTCCAACCTCCCTGCCGAGCAGGATCACCTAGAGCACGTTGCGCAGGATAAGTTGAGTTCTTCATAGAATTTAAACATGTTTTTAACTTTAAGCACATCGCTTCAAAAGAACTATCTATACATTTAAAGACAGGCATGTTAAAGCACTTCAGTAAACAAAAACCTAAATTCTGAAGCACTTCCACTACGCAAATAAATAACAATAAAAAGACGTAAAGTAGATTGTCAAAGGACGAAGCTCATTAGTTTCTGGATGTATGGTCTAAAATCTGCTCATACTCTAGACAGAGACTCAGGTAAGAGCAAGTATTTAAAATGGCTTTGTGTAGATATGAGGCACGTCATACCCTACCTTCAAGGCCAAAGAACAGATCTTGGTTTATTTAATAGTATAGGCATAAACTCTTTAGCTGTGCATGAAGTACCTATTTTGAATTTACATACAGACATCTCATTTGCTTCTAAGTTTGGAAATAGTGATTTGTGCTAGCTGCATGATGCAATTTGGTAAAAAGGCCTCAGAGCTGTGAATATACCTTCCGGTATATTCACAGAAGCAATGCTGTGCAGAAACACAAGGAGAGTTTCTGAAAGCGCTTGAGTCTAGAGTTTTGCACACTAGCTAACAAACCCTGGCCTTCCAGAGTGCCAGCTGGCTTGGATTCGGTGCCACACTGGCTTGGCTATACTACCTGTGGCTCAGGTGATACCTTCCTTGGACTTGCTCCAGAATCTCTGCTGCTGTTGTGCTGCAATGGGCAGTGCTAATAGTCCTCTGAGTCCTTCATCTACTGCTGAAACTCATGGTCATGTTCATTGTCAGAATCAGATACTACATTAGATGGACCACCAGTGTGATTGGTTATGGCAGTGCCTACACTTGGTTTTACCTTTAGAAACAGTAACTGCTGAGTTTTAAAGAGGAAGAGATCAAAAGCACATGGAATTTCATTACTTCTCATTAACTTCACTTTACAGATAAAAAGTTCAGTATGGGCAATGTACTTTCTGATTGCAGGGCAGAAAGCCTGAACAAAGCAAAATGACTTTGGACAGTAAGAACGGAGGAAAAGAAACTGAAACAAGAACAGAAAAGGCAAGAAAAATCTTGATGCAACCACATGGGCAGTGAAAGCAATTGCCTTAGCTATTGTGTCATGGAATGAAAAGCTAAAGCTAATCCCCTTAGCTTTCCTACGTGAAAGTGGAATCCAAAACTAATCCTTTTATACTAGCTATACCACATGAAATGGGGTGTTTAAACAAATTTCCCTAATCATCATGGCAAGAATCAGGGAGCTGAAGTCAATCCCCTTAGCTACATGAAACAGGGAACCAAAGCAATCTCCTTTTTTAATGCTAGTGTTAAAAATGAACTCTATCAGCCTTTTAAAACTATTTTGATATAAAATTATTAGTGCCATGCATCTGATATACCAAGACTCAATGTGAATACACAGTAACATCTATGGTACAGTAAGCTGAACATTAATAGTGAAATTTTATGGTGTAAATTACATGTCTAATGCTCACCACTTTATAACTTACTAGTTGTAAGCATAATACAAGGATATGTAGATATGAGTTAGCTGAGAGGCAAAAGAAAATGTTCAAGCTCTTCTTTAAGTAAAATTAAAAAATTAGGAGTATTCTTCACAGTGTGAAAAGCTAACAAAAAGTACTAACAGACATGATGAGGACTCATTGAACAAGGTGATATTAAGCATATCATCACATTATTTAGCTATTGTGTCTGTTAACATCCACTTTGTTACTTTTCTTTACTTACTCTGCAATGTGCCCAGCTTTTTAACACTACTAATCAAATTCCAAAGAAACATTAATAGAACTTTAAAATAATTGTTACTAGTTGAAGTCATACGTATTTGTTCCATTTAGTGATAGTCTTGTCTAGCAGTCTTTGCTCATTTATTTTTTTAAGCAGATCGGTTGATAAGAACCTTCCCCAACAGTAAGATACTCAGAGGCAGATCCCTTACCCCTTCATCTTGTCTCTGTGTGTCCAATGGAAAACTTCTGGTTGTTTCTAAAATATATGGGATGGTCAAGCCTCCAGAAATACAAAATTAAGTATGTACCATTTTGACAAGTGAGACCATTCATTTCTGTTCACTTCAAGGTTATATGCTTGTCTTAACAACATGAAAAGTCAGCTAGAATATCTGCATTCTTCAAATGTTGTTCTGCATCTCAACAGCACTTGTGATCTTTCAATTTATTTCCACAAGTCATGTATTATATTTTAAACTCTTCAGAAGGGATTCTGTTGATTAAATACAATAGAGGAGGATTATCCTCTTAAATCTGAAATAGAATTATTATTCATAAATGCTTGGATTTTCTTCTTGGTTTCTTTTTAATTTTTTTTTCTCCATAGAATTGTGATTCTTAAAAAGAATTCAATTTCCTTATTAGCAGTCAATAAACATACCTACGAACTGCCTATTTTCCACTTTGTGAAATAGCTTATTAGGATTATATGAACAGTTTCCAATTCTGCTATGATTGTTCACATAAATACATCATCCATGTGGTAAAGGATTCTGTACTTGCTTGGATCCCTTTGCAGGATATGCACATTACATAATGTGTGCAAATTACTGTGTAAAGTGTCTCTTCTTAAATTTGTAGTTTTCAATTCTTTATATTTTGGACTAGCAATTGCTGCACACTTTAAATGTTAACTGTTCCTCAGAGAAGAGGTTTCAAGATCAAGTATTCTACTGGAGGTTCAGAAACAGATATCTACACGCAGAGAGAGCAAAGCTGAGAGGAATTTCTACAGCATCAGGATTTCAGTCCAGCTGGAATAATTTCTTCAGTAGTCTCAGACAAGAGTTTACCACTCCAATGTTTATACTGCTAAGTATAGGAGGACTAGGGTCTCATCCCAGCCCTGAGTTTATAGAAGATTTGTCTTAGAGACAGCAAGTGGGATCATCGCAAAGCAGCAAGGAGGTCAATAGGCAAGGAGCACACACAATCCAACACTACTCTACTACTGCTTCTTGATGCTCTTTTAGCTAGTGATATAGTCATAGCCTATATGTTTACTTGAGTTTTTGCAATGAATTCATGGACAAGGAAGGACACATCACTGAGGAAGCTGGTAAAACAGGGGCATTTTGACAGAAGATAAAACACAGACAAATGAAATGGAGCAAGGCAAAGCAGGGAGAAAACTCTGTCTGACTACAAGGAAGAAAATCTGTGTTAAGCCCTTGAGGATTGCAACTAACATGCAGATTCCAGACAGTCTTAAAAAGGTAGTGATGGAGTCCCTCTTGGCCCACAGTTTCTCAAAAAAAAAGGGAAAAGTCTGTGTCAGCACCACAAGTGAAAACATTCTGAGAAGTAGAGCTATATTTAACTGTGCACCAAACAAACTGGTCCTAATTGCTGTAGCAAGATCCACTTGGTGAGAATTCCAAAAGAGCAGCAAAACTATTCCTATGCAATCTTTCCATCCTTACAACTGTGAAAAATGAAGTAAAGTCTTATAATTTAAAGCACTATCAGAACGCAAATTATTTACTGCAATTTGCAGGGGACTATGTGTGCACTTAAGTATTTAAAAGAGGCTTGTAAAATGCCTCAAGCTTGCATATTTCTTGATAAATTGGTCAATTTTCTGTAACTTCAAAAATTAAGTCAATGTATCAAAATATCAGTAAAATGTTCAAAAGTACAGTTCAGATGTTTTTTTTTAATCTATTTTATTTTTATTTTTATTTAATTCCTTTTCTTCTAATTCTAAGTACAGGCTTCCAATACAAGGTCAGGCTACTGCAAACCCTTAAGAATATATTAATTATTTTATTTTCATTACACATAGAATCCACTTTTAGAAAATAATTATTCCTCTCACTAAAAATGATAAAAAGAAAGCAGCAGTTTGTCAAGAGTTTCCCTCAATTACTGAACATAGCATATAAGCAAAAAGCAGCAACTGAGACAGTAAAGCATCTTTTGCTGCTGCCACTTTTATCTTTTTCTCCAGGAAAAAAATGTATATTTTGTGGCTTTTGAACAATCCAGAGAGAATGCTTTTCAGAATACCTTGATATTTATGAACTACTTAAGCATTTGAGAGAGCATTTCCAATGCACACAGGAATTCCAAGGGGTAGTTCCCATGAGTTCAGTATAGTTGTTCTTAGTCTCTAAAAATACACTGGTTCATATAAAAAGAAGTTCAGTATGCACCTGCTATTTCCATAAATATTGCTTTTCTTCCACTTTCTTTTTGTCCTTTCTTTTCCATGATTTTGTAATGAAGGCAACATTCAGTTTGATGTTCTTTATAGCCACATGCTTGTGCACAGTAAATGCTGAATTATATCAGAACAATATTATATTTAATTGGGAATGCATATGAGTGAATTTTTTGAATTTCTGAGTATTTGCATGTTGGAAGAAACAGTAAAAACTATGGAATTTAACACTGCTGAAAATATATCCCATGCAATTTTTAAACGAATCATACTTGCTTCCCCAGTCGAGAGGTTTTTCTTCTCAAAAACAAACAAACAAAAAGCAAACTAAAAGCAAATAAACAAACAAACAATAAAACCTCACAAATTCCCTGCAGAAAAAGGCAAGAAAGTGTTAATTTTCACTGAATTATACTTTCTCTTTTTTTTTTACTGCTCCCTTTGGTAAGCCAAGCTATGTAGGTGAAATCTGCAGTGAATTAAAAGATATTTTCCATGCGCTGAGTACATAGATATGCAACCCATGTATGGTATTCTTATTTATTTTAACTTCCAACCAATGCATTTTTGATAAAACAGTACAGGATTTAGCATACATTTTGTGGGGTTGCACAACAGAAAAAGATTGATGTTTACTGTGCTCCACTACTTACAGTGTTTCTCATACCTACAATGGGAAACATAAAATATAAATACTCTGTGCCCTCTTTTGCTATATAAAAAAAAATGTGCACTGAAAAATAATCAAATTTCTTTGCGTGTTATAATTAAATTACATGTGACAGACAATCCTAAGATTGTATCCTAAGAAAATGAAGTGAACAGTTTTACATTTGTTATTTGGCAGTTTCTGGGCTCTAAGTGCATGAACTAGTTCTAACCAAAGTACAAACAAACATTTTTAGGGAAAAAAGGCTGGCATTTTAAGTAGCACTTTGTCTGCATCAAAGATTACAAGACTGCTTGCTTTGCATCCTTTTTCCTTATCATATTCCTGACCCTATTAAAAAGGGACTTTTAACAAAACACAAAGTCCTTAATGGTCATGAAAGCTTACAGACAAATAAGAAAGTAAAGAGTATTTGGTGTGTGAAGGCAGTGGGGGAGGATTGATCTTGGGCAAGAAATAGAAACAGCCTCATGAAGTGTCATATTGTACCATTATTAAGCTGATAGACTTGAATTTCAGCCACGTGGATTCACCATGGATTTTACCTGCTTTGGTATTGATATGTTTTATGTTAAATATTTGAATAGTCACCGAGGATGAAGTGGAGATGACAAATGCCTAGCTTGACATCCTAGTGAGAGGTCATCCTGCTACAAAACCAGTAATAAATTAACATTTCTGCTTAGCAGATATCCCTTAGTAATGATTTCAGTTATAGACAGGAAATGTTGCCTTTACTAGGATCATATTTGTATACAATACCATCTAACTTAAACAGGAATGAAAAAAATAATTCAAAAAATATATGCAACATTACTATCATAAAGTTCAAACTTACTACATAGTAGATTAAAAATAAATTGCTTTTAGTTGAGCAGTTTAGAGACTACTTCTAGTACTTTACCTTTACAGATTACTGTTTAAGCATACGGCTGTTCTGTACTGAACCATTCAAATATGTTTATAATCCTTCATTATACATGCTTTCTTACAAGTGTTTTTTTTTTTAATTTACAGCTAATTATATCTCATTGTTTAGGCTATGAATGCTGTAAATCTGTGACTGCAAAGTGGCAAGCATGAAGGGGTCCCAATGTGTTTGCAACATCCAAATAAGAATATGATGGTATATTTTGCCAATAGCTATCCTCTATGGAATCTGTAATTAGATGTTTCACACAAAACCAAGTGAAAAATAATCAGAATACTGCCCAAATGTATGAACAAAAGAAAAAAAGAAGGGGAGGATGACAAATAATGTATCTTCTTCACAGTGCCTGGCACATTTTGTGAATTTAACCATTGTAGATGGAACATGCTCTGGTAATCCTGCATCCATCCAATAGGTACTCAAATTCCCAGCAGTCACAAATAGGTAGTCACAGGGACATGCACTCTTCAAGTAAACCTGCTATATTCTAAGAAGTGTTTTCAAATGAAACATGGAAGTTGACTCTCAAAGGCAAATCACCTCAGATCAGCAACAGTAATTCCTCTAGAAAAGCTTTCTTAGACAGTTAACTAGATCATGGATGTACCTAATCATTAAATCCCTGCAGATGGATATTAATCTCAAGAAAAATGACCCTCAACTCGCCTTTTTCCTTATACCACATGCCTGAAACATCAACAGGGATTCTAAATATGGCATGGCAGAGCATGGTGTCTGATGATGTCCGAATTACAGCTCAACTATGTGATTTTATATATTTTTCTTATGTCATCTCTGTAAATTCCCCATATTGTGTGAAAATCTGATTAGCTTCTTTATTTTCCTTCATCTCTGTTAAATGTTCTGACAGCTAGGTCCCTAACTTCTATTAAACTTGTTATTAAAACCACAGTCTCGGTGACACCTCTGAAATCTGGCTGCTAAGCTTTCACAGATGTAACTACATCCTGCAGTTGAACTGCCATAATAGGGAAGAATTTACACTTTTGGATGCACTGTTTTTTCTCAGAAATGTCCTCAGTTCCTGGTTAAAGCTCTGCTTCCTGCTACTTCTGCAACATCTATCTGCATGTATGTGATTCTCTGTTCCATGGACTGTTCAAAGCTATTTACTTGGAAAAAAAGTGAAACACCTTCAGAATATGAGTCGTTCTTGGTATTGACATTTTTTCCTGTTGACTTTCGCAGAACTTTAAGTATGTGTACTGGATCTGGCAGGGATGGAGTTAATTTTCTTCGCAGCAGCCTGTATGGTGCTGTGTTTTAGATTTGTGACCAAAACAGTGTTGATAACACATCGATGTTTTAGCTATTGCTGAAGTGCTTGCACAGCATCAAGGCCTTCTCTATTTCTTACTCTGCACCCTCAAGGAGTAGGCTAGGGGTGCGCATGAGGTTGGACAGCTGTCCCCAACTGACCAAAGGGATATCCCATCCCACATAACGTCATGCTCAGCAGTAAAGCTGGGGGTGAGTTTTCCTCAAAGTAGTTGTTGCTCAGTCTGGCTGGGCATCAGTCTGCTAGTGGGAGGTGGTGAGTGATTGCCTTTGTGTCTTTTTTTTTTTTTTTCCACTTATTAAACTCTTTATCTTGACCCAGGAATTTTTCTCACTGTTGCCATTCCAATTCTGTTCCCCACCCTGCTGGCTGGAGTGAGCGAGCAACTACATGGTGACTCAGCTGCCACGGGGTCAGCCCACCACTATATGCCATTCAAGAAGCAGAGCATGTCTTTGAACTATGATGCCTTGTTCACTAAGTCACAGTTGGAGAACCACATGGCCCTTGTCAGACTAGGAACAGATAAATACAACCAGATTTCTTAAATATGGTTCTAAATGCCCTAGAGTGTCTTATTCACCCCACAAATCTCCCCAAAAGAGCAATTAGATTGCGTATCACATGGTACACAATTAACAGTATTTTACAATATTCAAGCACAGACTACAGAGGCTAAGTAAGATTATATATCGTATAATTGTATCGCATCATATATAATACAGTAACTATCAAAAATGAAACATTATTAATTTTTTTTTCTAATGAGACTATTCAAAAGTAAGTTGCTCAGTAAATATTTAGAACACAAAAGTCATGCAGGATGATATAAATATTTTGGTCAGGAAAACTCATTCAAGGATGATGTATATTTACATATCTAGGAGTGGGAATATCACTTATACCTAATGAATAGATTACTATGTGTTATAAAAACAGCAGTTCTGGAAGACAACTGTGAGTCATGGTGAGAATCAACTGAAAACGAGCTCCTAATATTATTACTATAGTGAGAAAGCCTAGTGGGAACTCTCTGATGTTTAAACAGGAGAATAGTAAAGAAAAATGGCATGATGATTTGTAACTGTAGAAAATAATGAAACTGACTGTATAATACTGCATACTGGTGTCCATATTTTTGAAAAAGAAGAGTCACACAGTGATTTGAACTTTGGAGAAGTAGGAGGAGGAGCAATGAAGGACTTCATCTATTTAGATACAGTATAAGGCTGAGAAGGAAGAATTAAAGAGTAGGAACCCTTTTTTAAACTGTGATCTAATTAATTAATGGAACAAATTACCAAGAGAAATTAGAGTTTCTTGATGTCTTTTAAAAAGATACACTTCAGTGAAATGCTTGTTACTGGGTTAATGTAATGACAATGCTTGAAATCTTACAGCCTCTGATATAAGGGTGATATGATAAATTGTTCTTTCTGGTCATAAGTAATTTAAATATCTATTTATTTAAATATTTAAAATACTGTAATAGTTACAGTATTAAAAGTGAAGATTAGAAGTACTGGTGATATTGTAATTCACACTGCTATGTGAAATTTTCAAATAAAAGTTGTCCTTAAAATCAATATTGATGTGATATGCAAATGTATATGTTTACAAATACAGACAACTTAATCTGGTTTCTATTTCATTGACAAATCCAAACAACTGACAACTACAGTTAGGAGCATTTGCATTTCTTTCATGCTATAATATTTGTTGTTATGCTTTTGTACCATGTAGTTCTCTTCTGCTTGTAGATAACACGATAATGTGAAATGTGGAACTAAATTGTTGACGCTGAGTATCGCCATATCTATGATGTACTCCCTATCTTTTTCTTATGATGCCTTATTCCTACCTGAGCGTGTTTAATGCACGAACCTAAGTTTAATTCACTTACTGTGTGTGCATGTGTGTGTGTGTGCACGCGCGTGTGTTTGTGTGTGTGTGTGTGTGTATGTGTGTTAGGGATTTCTCTATAAACAGCTTAGTCTTATATCTCAGATACTTGCTTGTTTCGCTTTTTAAGGTTTACCACTTCAACATCTCTTATTTATCATTTCTCCACCTTACATCCCCTTTTACTATATTCTGTTGAGCCTAAAGCTGAGCCTGTTATTTGTATTATCACTTCACTCAGTAAAGTCATACTGCCTTTTTCTTTTCTAGCTTTTCTTTAAGTTAACTTCTAAGAAGCTAACTTCTTACACTGTTTTCTACTGTTTATGCATGCAATGACTTCATATGGGAGAGTGCTACTTTTTCTGCTAATTGCTTCAGTTTTTGGTAATTTTAATAAAGGAAAGGGCCTAAGCATCTCTTGTTCTTTACAAGTGTTTTGTTTTTATGTTGAATTCAAAGGAAATTCAGAAAATTCTAAAAAACTAAGCAAATAAATAGTCAGAAATCCTAAGTATTGTATAAGAATGTTCCTTAGACATACTGGCCCAGTCATCTTAAGAGCTATCAGTTAAAAAAATAAAGGTGAAGAGTGGATGCAGCTACACAGAAAGAGTGTTTTGCAGGTTGGCACTACAAAACTTCTTTATCAGCTCTGATTACAAATGACATCATAAAAAAAAAAAAAGAAAGGGTTAGTAATGAGTAGTGGTATGACAAATAGTACTAAGCCATTCAAAAATGTGTCACCATAAACTCTAGCAATGTCTTCTAATTAATTAAGAAGGAGCTAAAATTGAATCGTAGACGGGCAGATAGACTTTAAAACAACTATTTTAACAGAGGGTAAAATAATCAGTCTAGTAGGGAAAAAAAAAAAATCAGACAAGTTCAGTCTCAACAAATTCAGAACAGGAAAAAAAACTAAAACTATGTATTAGTGACAGTTATTCAAAATCGTAAAAGATTGTCCAAAGAAAGAAGATATTTAAAATAGAATTACTTCTGTGGATAAATCAATAAATAAAAACAATTGACAAGGAAGTTGTTCAAGTAACTACAGGAACTTGGATTAAAATAGTTTCAACATTTTGCCTACAAAGATAAGTCAAGGTTGCTTCTGCAAGCCCCTTCCACATGTAAATAATTTCTCATAGCCTTGTGTTATGAGTCATCTTGCCCTTCTTTTGTGCTACATTTTTTTTGGAGTTTATGAAGTGCCAGTACAGAAGTGTAAAGTTAGATTAATGTTAGAAGCAAAGAATTTTTTCATGATTAATTTTCTTCGTCCAATAAGAACACTTTATTCCAAATTAACATTTGCAAAGTAGATTCAGTTCATGCAAAATAAGGAATTCTTAGAGTTAAGTAGAAGTATTTCTGGTAGAAGTTTATCAGGAATAGAGAGGCCCTTAAGGCAATGGTCTCCAAACCATAGCTCATGAGCAAATTTTGCTCACAAAATTCTGTTCTGTTGCTTAATGCACTGGGAAATTTAAATAAAAAAAAGTTAAATTGAAGTCAGAAAGGAAGAAAAAGAAAACACAACCAAACCTAGAATTGTCCCAGGTATATTGTTTTATTAGTATTACTGCTAATGGATAAGTGAAGATTGAGAACCACTACATTTCAGTTAGGCTTTCAGGTTTTTTCTTTTCCTCCCTAAATTTCAAATCTATATTAACCATTGAATAAATCCCCTAGAAAAAAACTGACCTTCTAAGAATCACAGCACCACAGACTGTAGCAAGAAAATCTAACAAATATAATCCTGTCCCCCAGTTCAGTGAATTGACTTCAGCTGGAACCATGGATAATGGCTCATATGAACTCAACTGGTCTGCCCACTTGCTAACACTTGCACCCTCTTTTTAAACCTATGAGGGGATCCCTTCCCGTTTTTTGTACCATCCAGGCAAAATTTGTTCTGCATTTTCAAGGTTATGGAGTGACAGTTTGTTAAGTTCTACTTTCATTCTGAAGTGTAGCCCAAAGAACAGAGGAAGTATCAGATGTGTCCATTATTAAAGTAGAAATTTTAGGCAGCCCATCATGGAGAAGCTCAATTGAAACTCAGTCAACAAAAGCTGATTCTATTGACCTCAAGGATATTAATGTTTTACGCTGCATTTTTGTAGCTTAATTTACTTAATTTTCAAAATACAAGGAAAAAATCTG
>VXAL01007712.1:70097-112758 GCA_013399475.1 Chauna torquata | reverse complement strand
AGAAAATCTAACAAATATAATCCTGTCCCCCAGTTCAGTGAATTGACTTCAGCTGGAACCATGGATAATGGCTCATATGAACTCAACTGGTCTGCCCACTTGCTAACACTTGCACCCTCTTTTTAAACCTATGAGGGGATCCCTTCCCGTTTTTTGTACCATCCAGGCAAAATTTGTTCTGCATTTTCAAGGTTATGGAGTGACAGTTTGTTAAGTTCTACTTTCATTCTGAAGTGTAGCCCAAAGAACAGAGGAAGTATCAGATGTGTCCATTATTAAAGTAGAAATTTTAGGCAGCCCATCATGGAGAAGCTCAATTGAAACTCAGTCAACAAAAGCTGATTCTATTGACCTCAAGGATATTAATGTTTTACGTGTAGCTCTAAGCACTTAATTTATTACCTGTTCAAAATACAAGGAAAAAATCTGACAAGCAAATAAAGAAAACACGTTTGTAAGAAAAAGTATTGTATTTTCAAACTTCAGAAAGGTTGTACTAACAACTGGGAAGAAAATTAAATAATAAAATCACATATTATATTANACTTAATTTATTACCTGTTCAAAATACAAGGAAAAAATCTGACAAGCAAATAAAGAAAACACGTTTGTAAGAAAAAGTATTGTATTTTCAAACTTCAGAAAGGTTGTACTAACAACTGGGAAGAAAATTAAATAATAAAATCACATATTATATTACTGCAGAAAGGATAACGCAGTTGTGCATGACTCATCGTTGCAGCTAAATGATGGGACTGCATACAAATGCCACATACAAAAACACTGTGTTGTATCTTTACTTGTTGGGTAGGTACCTCTGGAGGTTACGAAAACTGCTGAAAGCTTGCAACCTTTTTTCGCGTTATGAATATACTATAAATAGAAAGACTGGGAGGCAAAGGTTAAGGTTCTGCAAATTTCAGAAGAATACCTCCTAATTTTTTCTTCGACTTCACCCTAGCCTGTTAGTTTAAAATCGCTGAGGCATACTCAATATTACACAAATCCCAAACATTAATATTTCAGTTGCTATTTAGTTTAATGGAAACATTCTTTGTGATTGAGTATGCCCATAAATTAATGACTACTGTTAATGTCAGTCTCAAGAACACCCATAATCCCATCCATCTACAGACAAAAATGTTCTACAGTCAGAGTAGCTTTGTAACTGTGTCAATGACTTTTTTATTGCATGCATGAACACCACATCCACTCTTATTTTTTGAAAAAAGAGTTGACTAAAGTATCATGTATGATTTACATAGTATCTGAACAAAAGTCCCTATCAAAAGCACAAGCAAACCAAAAACTGTCACGCTTCAGGACAAGAATAGAATAGAATAGTTCAGTTGGAAGGGACCTTCAAAGATCATCAAGTCCAACTGCCTGATCTTTTCAGGGATAACCAAATTTAAAGCATTAAGGGCTTTAAATGTTAAGGGCATTGTCCAAACGTCTCTTGAACACTGACAGGCATGGGGCATCAACCGCCTCTCTAGGAAGCCTGTTCCAGTATTTGACCACTCTCACAGTTAAGAAGTTTTTTCTTACATGTACCCTGAATCCACAGCTTTGTGCCATTCCCACGCATCCTGTCATTGGGTACCAGCGAGCAGAAACTGACACCTCCGCCTGCGCTTCCCCTCCTCAGCAAGCTGCAGAGAGCAATGAGGTTGCCTCTGAGACTCCTTTTATCCAGACTCGACAACCGTAGTGTCCTCAGCCTCTCCTCATAAGGCATGCCCTTCCAGCCCTTTTACCAGCTCTGTTGTCCTCCCCTGGAGGCTTTCAAGGACCTTAACATCCTTTTTATATTGTGGAGCCCAGAACTGCATGCGCTATTCAAGGTGAGGCCGCACCGGCGCGAAATATAGCACGATAATCACCTCTTTTGACCAGCTAGCTGTGCTGTGTTTAATGCACCCTAAAATTCAGTTTGCCCTCTTGGCTGCCAGAGCACACGGCTGGCTCATGTTGAGCCTGCTGTCAACCAGCACCTCCAGATCCCTTTCTGCTGAGCGGTTCTCCAACCACTCATCTCACAGTCTATACCTGTTTGCCATTAATCCATCCCAGACGGAGAACCCAGCGTTTTCCTTCGTCAAACTTCATGCTGTTGATCATCGCCCAATGCTCCAATGTCTCTAGATCCCTCTGCAAGGCCTCTCATCGCTCCAGGGAGTCAACAGCACCTCCCAGTTTAGTGTCATTGGCAAACTTGCTGAGGATGCACTCCACTCCTGCATGCAGAACATTGATAAAAATGTTAAATAGGACTGGCCCTAGAATTGTGCTCTGGGGAACACCACTGGTGACCGTCTACCAGCCAGACGTAGCCCCACTCACTACAACCCTTTGAGCTCTACCATCAAGCCAGCTCATCACCCAGCATAACTTGAACTTGTTTATCTCACAGCTGGACACTTGTCCAGAAGGATGCCATGAGGGACAGTATCAAAGGCCTTACTGAAATCCAGAAAGATTACATCCGCTGCCTTCCCTTCATCCACCAAGCAGGTGACCTTGTCGTAGAAGGAGATCAAATTACTGAGGCAGGACTTTCCCTTGATGAACCCATGTTGACTATGCCTGATAATTTCTTTGTTCTTTAAGTGCCTTTCAATATCTCCCAGGACAATCTTCTCTGTAACTTTTCCAGGGACTGAGGTTAGACTAATAGGTCTGTAGTTTCCTGGTCTTCTCTCATGCCCTTTTAATAGATGGGTATAACGTTGGCTAGCTTCCAGTCAGCAGGGATCTCCCTAGACTCCCATGACCTTCAGTAAATTGCTGAGAATGGTCCAGCTGTAATATCCACTAAACTTTTCCCCCATTAAGACAGGTGTGTCCCATCAGGCCCTGGCAGACCTTTCATCTTGAAGACTCTTCCATGATCATAAAACCCAAAATTCTGTAGGCAGCAGTTTTGGAGCCAGGCATTGATAACCTGAGCTTGCCTGTGTTTCTCCCTGTCTCTCCCCATTACTGGGAGGATTGAGAAAAACACTGTGTTCCTGAGTCCTTTAGTTGTCTCCCCAGGGCCCTGAATTCTCTTTTGATAGACCTCAGGCTTCTTGTAACTATGTCATTGGTACCCACTTGAAAGAGAAGTGGGTAAGAGTCCAAAGGCTGTATTATGCTCAAAAGCTTCCTGGTAACATCCCTGATCCAAGCCCTGGGGAGGCAGCAAACTTCTCTGTGAAGAGGGTCTGGGCTGTGGATGGGAGCCTCCATTCCCTTGAGGAGGGAGTCACCTATGACTACAACCCATCACTGTTTCTTCACGGCACTGGTCTTGATGCTGTGCTTGCTACAAGGCCTTGGTTGATCTGACCACAGAGGGAGAACTTGCACAGATGCCTCTTCTTCCCTCTTTTCGCATCCCTCGTCTGCCACACCCGGAGCCTTGTGCCTGTTCAGTAGTGGAAGCGGAGCAGGCAGACGGTGCTCCTCTTACGGTTCCGTGCAGTAGCTTGCTTCTACTCCTCAGTGTCCCTCAAGTTGCTGCCTTTATCCCGATGCAGATCAGATGCCAGGCCTGCCTCAGCAGCGCCCATGCTACGTTGGCATGTGTGTACCAGAGAAGGCAGAGCACAGCTCCATTGGTCTGTCACCTCTTGGGACTCCCGGATACTTCTCAGTCTCCTCACCTCTCCCTGAAGCTCGGCCACCAGGCAGAGCAGCTCATCTCCCGGGGCACACCTCCCAGCGCTGCGCTTGCTCTCGCCCTCCACCTCGGAGCAGCGCCAGGCACGGCCCACAGCCAGAGAGCTGGGCGGTCGCCACGAGCTGCCTGGAGGGCCGCCTGGGTGGCTGCAGGAGGAACAGAAGCAGAGGGCACGGCTTTCTGCCGAGTGGCCACCACACCCCTGGCAGAACATTGTTCAATGCACTGCCGTTGGCTGGGAGGCCATCGGGCCACCAGCGCAGGCCGCCTCCTGACAGAGCGTGCCGCCCTTCTGGCACAACCGGCCGCGCCAACGGCTCCGTCCCTGGCGCTGCCCGGGGCGGGCTCCGTGCGGCTTCCCACCGCTTGAACCGGCTGCGCTCAGCCGGCTCTGCCCAGCTCTTGCCAGGCCCTCTCACAACACTGGTCACCTGCTGGCCGGCACCTCTGCCACACACAGCCCAACACAGAAACCCCCTCAGACACCCCCTGGGACACTGCTCAGCACGCAGTGAGAAAATACCGAAGTGCCCATCACTGGACAAAGTGAGTTTTTATTTCTGCAGTAGTAGTCTCAATCACACCAATGCTTATGTTATCTTCTGAATTATATTAGGACAGATAAGTAACTTAGATTAGATAACACTATGGACATCTCTGATGTTTGTGCAAGATTAAGACAGACAACTGTTTTACTGTTCTTTACTAAACCAGTAAGCATAATAGGAGTTATTTAGCTGTCCCCAAAAGCACAATTTTACCTTAAGTTTTAAAAAGAATCAGGTAATAACTAACACGAATATTTGCTTTTTGTTTCAGAGATTACATACAAAAGTGACATTAAAAAGCATACAAATGTTATATTCTGTTAACTACCAGAGCATTTGTAAGCTCAATAATCTTCTCACCTTCGCATAAGGTACAGGATCCCAGAATAATTTAAATAGAAATAGCTTAGAAATACATTCCAGTTTAGTTTTTTACTTTAGTATCTTTAATATTTTATAAGTAGAAGTAATGCAATGTTCCATATCTTAATAGTTTTATGCAATTGTTCAATATGATCAACTATCCAAAGCAAAATGTACATTTGCTGTAATGAAGTTTGTCAAAATGAGACTAACCCAGAAAAATCAGCAAACATCAATTTTAGTCAGCACTCTGCATAACTCTCAGTGAGAAAACTCTCATTTCATAGAAGTCATTCGTGTCCAGTATTTATTTTGCTTTGTTGTTTGTTCCTCCTTTCTGCACTGTTTCAGAGGTCCAGTGTTGCCACTAGCTCTTTGTGCTCACAACAAACTTTACAGGACCAGTACATTGACCTAAGACGTTTTCTTTCATTACACTGTGCGAAACGGAGGACCATGCTTGTCAGCATATCCAGTCATCTGCTGCTGTACGTGACCAATGTCTCAGTCTCTCTCCTAAACTGATCTTGCTTCTTCCCCAAATCATGTATTCTTCTCACCTGTGCAACTGCCTAAAAGTCTGTTCCAAAGCTTCTTTGCTGGTGTTCATGAGTCTTTATCCAGTTTTCTGCTTACATTAATTCATGCACAATTTAGACACTTTTTTCTGAGTTCACAGTTACTACCTCTCCATATTGCATTTATCCAGTTCTTACATTACCATTTTCACTCGACTTTTCTGCGTATTTAATGTCCCAGTAAGCCTTATTCTGTATGTTTTCCTCATTCTACAAACTGCTTTTCCCCCCATGTATTTACTGTAGCTACTTTTTTTTTTTTAAAACCAAATTTTACTTATTGGGAAATTCTCTAACAATCAAATCCCAAGTACTGCCTCAAAGGTAAACTCCTTGTATTCTAGTAAGTGCTGCCTGTTCTTAAGACAGAGCAAAGGCAATTTCCCTGAAAATCTCAATATGGTGCAAAACTAATGTTAAGGGTAGGAATGACCAATCAAACCAGATATCTTGTAATAGCTATGTTTTAAATCACCTTTAATTGCATTTTTATGCTTATATATTGTGGTTAGTATTATCGGAGTAACTAAAGCTTTTAAGAATTTACAAAATAACTGGAATTATATCTTCTCTGCTTTCCAAATGTCAGCCTCTTTGTCTAATTCAGTGGGACTCACCACAAAACTAGAGCAAAAATTCTTTGCTGTATTTTCTCATCATAGTATATGACAGTATTTGCTTTTTGCTAGAGCAAATAATGCGAAAATGCAGCAAGGAATTTAATATATGACAGTATTTGCTTTGTCTAGGATTTCTGAAGGAAAAAACTTTCAGAATTATAACATAGACTACATGAGACTGCATACAAAATAAAAAACACAGAAGTATCTATAACAGACTGAAATGATGTCTAGGAATACAATGGACTGAAAAACCCTGAAAAAAAGTAAACCATGAAGTTGAAAATAGGCTGAGATTAAGAAATGTCACATTGCTTGAAATCCCTGAGGGCAGAGACACAGAAGGCATTTTATAAAAATGGATTATTAAGGTGCTGAGGATAGGCAATTTCTACTTCCTTCTGGAATGGATCACAAGTAATAAAATAATGAAAAATGAAACAAGTTTTTTCACTCAGAAAAGCAGTACTTTCTGAGCTCATTTCAGAAAATCAAGAAATTATATGTCATACACAAGAAGTAAGAAAAAACACCAGCTAATGTAAAAGCACTTGATACACAATCAAGAGCTGTATGTACACTGACATTAGAATTAGAAGCTGGTATGATAGGTGTTAAATGCTCCAGTACACTGTATCTTAATTAAAAAGTTAAACTACAAATGCCTCTGATGTTCTGTTAAGTGCATCAGCTGGGTGGAAGGAGAACACAGACTCTGAAGTGTAGCCCCTGGCAAAGCACTGACAGCTGTACTTCAAAGAGCAAATATGCACCTCTTCCCTACCCTCATCTGGCCACACCACCTCCAAATATACCAGATTCCTGCAACACTCTGAGGCCTTGAACACAATGTCAAGTGCCTGTCCATCTGTACTAATAGTACAATGAAACTGTGTAAAATGTTAAACTGGAATACTGAACTTTAATCTAGAATGGTCAGTGGAGGGAAAACACCCTATTTAAATATTTTCTCTAAATATTTATACTGGCTTAATTGCATTAACATATTTTTAATGTTTTCCTGATTTAGCAAACCTGATACCATTTTACCAGATGCTAAAGTCCATGTTAATCCTCACTTCAATCATGTTTCAAAATCAAAACTTGTTTTTCCTTTTAACTCACAAAAAATATATTCATAAACAGATCCCCCAACATAAGAATTTTTAATGTGTAACTTTATGATGTGTAACAGATTTAAAAATGTGTTAGATTCTTAAGCAGAAAGACCAGAGAAGGGCAGAATAACATGTACTCATATCATTCTTGCATCTGTTATTCCTGCTTACAACACAGGCTACTCCTGTCCTGAGAACAACTAAAATCTTTCCTGCGAGTCCGTAGTGCAAGAATATCCACCCAGATAGAATAGCCATTCACTTTAGTAGAGTCAGAATCCAAACTCAAGACAATAAAACCAAAATGGTGAGTGACTTACCCCATTTAAAGGAAATGTTTTCCATCCTAGTTCTCCGAGGGCAGCTGTAGTATCAAGCAACACAACTGAAAACGGAAAAAGAAATGGTATGTTTGTGGTATTGCTTGGATTAAACATATACAAGATAGTAAAAGTATAAACTGGTATGAAATGAACTAGGCATATCAGCCAGGTACATCTGCTCAAAGCTATTAAAGCAATGAAAATGTTGGAGTATGAATAAAAACACAAAACATTTAAGCTTTTGAGGCTTACATTTCTTTATCAAATATCTCAGAAACTATAACTCATACAAAAACTAAATCTTTTGCAGAAATCATTGCCAAATCACAATACACTACCAATGCCTCATCATTAAAAGGTGCCTGAATAAGCATGCATGATTTCACAGTCCCTTGCCTGTAAATCTAGAAAGTCTGCATGCAGACGTAAGCATTATAGCTAAGAAAATAAAGAAAAACAGAGTTTCAAAATAAAGATATTTGAAAAAAAAAACCCATAAACTTTCAAAAAATAAATTGTATAATTCAGAACACATGAAGACTAACAACTTTAGAGTTGGTATTTTAGCTGGAATATCACAATGCTGAAAGCTGTTACAATTATTTTGTATAACTTCTGCCATATTTGCTTTTTTGTTTTGTTTTGTTTTTAATATATGACATCATGTGCATTATTGTATATTACAAAATATTTCTGCACTATTTTAATATGTTAAATTACATTAACAACATTTTTCTCTTCCTTTCAGTAGTAATGCAAAAATTATACAGAACACAGCTCATAGCAATGAAGAAGCTGACTGTAAACTAAATATTTAGTATGAGATATCGTACCTACATGTACTACTGCCCTCTAATGGAATTGTTTAATCTGACCCTCTAATCTAATTTAAAAATGTAAATTATGATTTAACATAAAACTAAGTATTGTATAGTGCAGTTGATTTTAATTGTCAAGTTATTATGTTTTGAAGGTTTAGTTCCTCAGAACCCACAAATTCGCATTCTCCTTCTGATAGCTAAATGATGGAGAAAAAATAAGCTATTAGTTTGGAACATGACACCACTTTGCATACATTTTGGTGTTTTATGCTGTTGCATACTATCTCCCACCTCTTATCTGCACATTGTTTAGACAGTAAACTCTACAGCTATCTATAATGTGTTTTTGTAAAGCATTACATCACCATCAGTAGATGGCAGGTCATGGTTTTTTGCCTTATGAAGAAGACACATTGGCATGCAAACAGTTAGGACTTGCCAGCTTATTAGAGGAAACTTGGCTTAACATCTTCCTGTGTCTTTTGCATTATTAGCAATTAGAGTTCTTATGTATTTGGCTGTATGTTGACTTTTAACTTCAAACTGAAATTGCCTTATCAGCAAATTTACAGTCAGATAACAAGCTCAACATTAACCAAATAAATGTTTAATGATTTATCTGAGGAAACTAATGACATTTTAAAAAGGATATTCCACAAAGAGGAGGATTCTACTCCCCACTTCTTCACTGCTTCACCAGTTTACAAAGCTTTGTGAGTAACTCAAAGATAAATTCAACCTTTTATTTTACACACCCTCTTTTATTTCCAAAAAAATGGAATCTCTGTGCCCACTGAGACCACTGCTGCCTTCTGATTACTCACAAAGCTGTGATTTACGGTTGTCATAGTATTTTCTGTTTACTTCAGGCTACTAAACTTTTGTTCAAGAGTCAGAATAGCCTCTTCCCGTTTTGCCTGCAAAGCATCAACTTCCTCCGTCACCTTTCGAGTAACAATGTACTGGGGATCTGTCACCTCCAAAAAACTTAAGCCAGTGGGTTTAGACATTTCCTTTTCATAGAGAAGACCAAATGCTCAGCTTGTTTCTGAGAATATTTCAGTTCATCTAGGAGTTTGTTTTCTTCTCTCCATCTCTCCTCCCTGCCTCTCAAGCAAAGCCAACCAACATGGGTTATCCGTAAATATATTTGCTTCTCAGCTGAGATTGTATCTTGCTACTTATCAAGTACTATTATGATGATATTTTAATTCTTTAATACATAATTAAATAAATCATTAAATAAAAGCACTAGATGTTAATGCTAAAGCTATGGATCTCCAGGCAGAAATTGACTTGCTAGAAGCCAGAGTGGCAGTGCCTTCTTGTTGCTCTGCAGCTTTGGAAGCTCAAAACAAGTTACCAGACGCAGTCTGAAACAGTTGCTTTTCAGGAGTGTCCTTCTGTGCTGGTGAAGTATCACAGATCAAAATGTCAAGGTTTAACATGTTTTACATGTTGTTTCACTTTTATGATTTCTGTGATAGCAAGTAGCAGGTTTTAATAAATACCATCCAGGTATTTAACACTAATACTTTGAAGGAACAAGGACCAAAATACAGGAATGAAAACTAATTCATTTCTTCAGTGAAGGCTGAATTAATTAATTTTTTGCCTGAATTAATCAAGTACTACCTGAAAGCTCAAAGCTATGCATTAAAAAAGTTAAAAATTAGAGTGAATTAATCACTGAAAGTGTTCTAAGTTAAAATTTACATGAACCATGATCTAATATTTCTTTGATATATTTACAAAATGGACTCCATCAAATAACTGAGTTTTGTTTAAATACAACTTTTCATACATTTTACCTACTAAGCATCTTTTATGGCCTTATATGCTCACCTATAGCCACCAAATCCGCTAGAAACTCAAACTGGAGAATTCAAACAACCAAACAACTATTAACCAGAATTAGAACGGCAGCACTTTCAAGGTCAGAAATGAAAATCATAAAAATTAAAAGACTGCCTTTGCAACAGTACTTCTGTCAAAAGACATAAAATAATCACCAATCAAAAATGTGCAAATAATGGCAGATCAAGTAAACAGTAAATTCATGGCAAATAACAAACCTCTGTAAAGCAGTGAAATCAACAGGAGCAGCTATACAAATGAGGACACGGATAAAGTAATAAAATCCTCGCACACTTCAGTGATTTGGAGATACCTACACAATAGATTTCAGTGTGGGACAGAGATACCCGAGCTAGCTTTAAATGAGGTAATTAAGAAACAGTCTATCCCCAGCAGCACAGACCTGATGGCAGACAAATTTGCACTGCCAAGAAGCTTCCAACTCACAGCTCCTTGGTAGACTAAGAGAAATGCTCCCATGTATACATCTGAATTACATACAGGAATGAACACTTCTCTGGCTGTAGAATGGTGACAGTTTCTAAGGAACTGGAAATTCACATGCACAGACTAAAAAGAGAAAGTGGACACTACATGGATGATGTTTAAAATGAGAAAATTCTCTAAAAAGTTAATGGAACCAGGAAGCAATATTTACTGACCCTTGTCCCTAAGCCTACTTGTTTATAACTTCTTTTTGTGTCATAAAATGTCCCATTCCTCTTAAATGACTTCATGCAAAGAGATCATCACGGACAAGCCGTCAGCTGCCAGCATAAGCGAAGTGGATGTCTGGAACTACTGAAGTTAATTTTTATGAAAAAACTATAAATAAATTGGTTGCAACTAAGCAATGGTATTGACATTTCTGACACCAACCTCCACCTGTAGGAGCCAGATCTTTGAGGTGACGCAGACTGTAAAACTTGCAGAGTGAACAAGAATGAAAGAACATAGTTCTGCCATTATAAAGTCATGTCACAATTCAAAATCAGCTGAAGAACCTTTAAAAAATCTCTTTGGATAAAAAGAATTTAGATTTAGCACTTGCATGTCTTTCCTTAGGTAACTAAGCCGGAGTTCAGTTGTTGTCCAGTTGGACAACAATAATAGACCAACTTAAACATACAGCTATAAACCTACAGTTTTAGTTAACTGCATAGTTCATACATTGAATTTAAAACTGTTCAGCTTTGTTTTCCAATATATTCTTTAATAGATATTACACTATTATAACTCATTATGCCATAATGAGCTCCATTTTCCTTTTTTTTTTTTTTTTTGGACATATCTTACATTGCTATTATTAAACTTTACAATTGAAATTAATCTTTTTAGAAGTTTTGCCCAGTCCTGAGGGAACTAGTTTATTTAAAATGATGATGATCAGAGCTCTGAGGACTGGCAGTGTGGAATTTTAATTCTGATTCCAAAATACTGCTCTGAAGATGAACTCTACAGTCTTGTCTGTACGATGAAGGAAGAAGCTTTCCAAACCTTCATTTCACCCATTTCTTTTCTCCTCTTCTTTCTTTACACAGCTCCAGACAGTCTGACCTAACAGTTTTAAACGCATTAAAGATTTCAGCCAAATTACTTCATGGATTCATAGTCTGACATCAGAATAGGCTATCAGATCACCTAGACTGACCTCCCACTCAGTCATTGTAGACTAATACATTTCANACAGCCTGCTGGGCGTGGCAGCACGCTTGCTGTAGCTCTCTGCTCTGTGGGTTGGCGAGCAAGCCAATGCCAGGCTCCCGGATGCAGGATCTCTCAGCCACACAGGGTAAAAGATGCACAAATAGCAGATGGAAAGTTTCACTATCTTCCAGAAGGGCAGTCATTACTGATGATATCCCAAGATACCACATTTTTTTTTGCTCTGAGAACTTACTTATCAACTGTAATCAGTTCACATTTAGAAGATGAACACCCTGAGCTTCTCAAGTCCCCAAGATGGTTATGGGTCTCTTCCGAAGTGACTGCACTTTTTTTCCTTTTTATATGGCCTTTTTTTCTTTCATTTTTTGAAACAAGGATCACCTGAAGTATTCTGAAGTCATTCCTTCTAACAATACTCATTAAGATAAAGAACCATCCCAATTTTCATATCCTGTTTATATATCCTAGGTCACACCAGCCCATTTTTTACTGCAGCACAGCACTCATAGGCAGCTATTAATCTATCAAGATCACTGTCCTTTGCTGAATCACTCCTTTTCACCATTATTTTCCAATTTGGGTTGCATTTTTCTTCTTGAATGTACAAAGATCCATCTGTTTGTATTGAAACAAGTTTTACTTTTCAGGGCTGACCTTTACTAAGTGGTACAGTCTGTTTCCTGTCTGCATATCCTCTTTCTTCATTTACTTACTATTCTACTACTCTTTTGTTGTCTGCTGACTTTATATTTATTCCCATGTTACTAATGAACAGTGATGACCATTCAGAATTTTGAATGGTGTGTAAGGAACATCTCGAATTGTGTGCTTTACCAGTCACTGAAAAATACTTTAAGGTTTCTTCGACCCCCATTTACTAAACCCACTTACTCAAACTTTTGGTAAGCTTTCTACTGTCAGAATACTCTGTGGTATTTTGTCATACTTTACAAAATCTAAACATATTATTTTCTGTGGTTTGTCTGTTTGAGGAAGAAGGAAAGAAGAGAGAAGCAATATGCAAGTTATGTTTGGCAATTAACATGTAATCAACTGGGAAAAATGATTTGTTTGTTTTTTTGACCAGGCCTGTTTTCTATAAAACAAATGAACTGGCATTCATTCTTATATAATCAACTAAGTCCTTTTCCAGGATTTCCATTATTTTGCATGCCACAGCTATCTGGTTTAGGCAAGATTAACGAGCTGCAGTAATAAAGGACTGGGAGCCCCTGTCTAGATAGCAATTCGGCAGAAAAAGTATATGGGGGTCATAGCAAAGCACATAGTAAACAAAGTATCAGCGATGTTGTGTGACTGAGATAAATAAACAGGATTATAGCCAGTGAAAAAATATAAAGTAATCCCTTCCCTCTCTTCAGCATTCGTAAGCCTTTTGTAAGGGAGTTCTGTGTGTGGTTTTCAGTGCCTCGCTTCATGCTTCATACAGGGATCAGTTGCCAAGAGAGCACCGGAGAGCACCAGGAACAACAAGATCTCTAGAAAGGCTGTGCTCTGCAAAGTCCTGACTGCACTGGAGTCGTGCACCTTGGAGGTTAAATTAGAGGGGCTATCCAGTCACAATCCTCAAGTGTATCAAAGGCAGCTTAAAGCCAAAGAGAATGATCCGTTCTCTTTATTAATGGCCAATAAGGAAGAAGGGATTTAAATTACAGTAAAAAGACTGTTAGACTTCAGGAAAATCCTTACTACCCCTGCAGTTGTAAAGAAGAGGGATAGTTGAGACTAATTGGGAAGTTGGGGAATCTCCACGATAAGAGGCATTTAAGACACATTAAACACTGGTTTCTACATAAGCTGACATTGCCTTGGGGCAGAAGGAGGGAGCTAAATGACTTCTCAAATCCTCTCCAGCGCTGTTTTTTATAAAAATCTAGTTTCCTGGTTAATGTTGCTTCCCTTTTCTGTTCAAGCTAGTACTCTAACACCCACGCTCTTCCAGTACTCTTAAATTCCCTGTGTCCCCAAACTCATTAAATTTACCATCAGTAGCCCAGAGATCTCCTCAGCCAATTCTTCCAGGACTCTTGGATGAGAACATTCTATGCCAGATGGGGAGTACTTCATACTTTTCATGTTATGTGAATATATTACTAATTTCTAAATTTCTCAGTTCTGAGCACTTTGTTTTCTGCATCTTTTTCTAAAATTAGTTCAATACTATACACACAATAATTTTATTCACAATGCAATAGTAAAATCCCCCTTATCCTGAGAATTTTGAGACATGAGCTTTTACCTAACACACCTAGTTTTAGTTTCAATTTTCCACACTTCATACCTTCTAATGGGTATTGATTTCCACATGTATACTCTTTTTTTCTATTATTACAAGTGTTTTTATTTCTGATTTCTGCTTTCATGTTACCTCTAAAGTAGGCTGAGCTGTTACCTAAAACTGGCCTTTTTTATTTATCAATGATTTCCCAATCAAGAATTTTAAAAAGTAATTTCCACTTTGACCTCTTTCTTTTTCACATTTGCACTTACACACAGACGATTAGAATTGTGCTGTAATGATGGAGAACAAATCAGAATAATTTTTCATGAACAAAAAGCAACCTCTGATTAACGATAAATTCACCTTCCCAATCCAGTAAGTTATTAGACTGGGTGCAATATTTTTTATGTTAGACGACTGTTCTTTAACTTGGTGGCATTTTACTCCTAGTTACATGAGGTCTGCAGTAAACATCTTCAAAAACTAACTCCCTTACACCGTTTTTCTTTCCATATATTCCATACAGATGTTTAAGCAATAACTTACCCTGTTTTCTAAATTGGTTCAGCTATCTGTTTCAGTGTCACTGTTCCCTACTATTACCTGGATATGTGCAATTTCAAATCCTGTGGCTCTGTGCTAATAAGATTAAAACAAACAGTAGTTCTTTTACATAAAATGCTGCTACACTTTTTTATATATACCTTTTTTATTCAACCTTCTTTTGCAGAGAACGTTATTACCTATTTTCTATCAAGATCATTTTTAATGAAATTAAAATTTATTCCCTTTATTATATCATTTTATGTTTTCCTACACTTTCATAGTGCTCCTGCTACTTCAGAGCCAAAATAATTACCTTCTCTGTATCTTATGTGCAAACATGCACATATTCCCGAGACTAGAAGGCTGCTCCATCTCTCACCAGAATGTAAGCCAACATTTTTCATACCAAAAGACTCAGTTTTACTTTATCCTTTTTCTCACTGCCTTTCTTCCATTCTGACTTTAAAAATCATCAGGAATTTCTTTCTTCCAATGACGTATTATTGTTGTATGCATTGTTGTATGCATTGCCAACCATTGCAGACCCCTCAGTTTCATCAGAGTAACTTCATTGGATTAAGTGCTAAATAGAAAAAGCGAGGTGATGCTCTGTTTTAGTCTCTTCTTGTGCTTTTTTGGGTGGAAAATGGTATTGAATTTGGACTATGGATTGCAGATTTTTATAGGACTGTGCCATATAAATAAACAAGATAAATAAGCCAAATTCTTTACTTCATTCTTGTTACCTAAAGTCGTAAGATGCCACACTGAGAGATGTAATTTATGTATTTTTTTAAAATGAAAGAATGTCTTGTACCTACTGAGAGAACTGATGGAGGCAGAGGCAATTGATTCCAGCTGTATCTTCAGTGCCATTATTCCATATACTGTCAATCCCCTGAAGCTAGGGAAAGGGAAGCAGCAACTAACCTTGGAATGACACGTATTTTATTTGAACAATTAAGTGGATGAGACATATTTTAGACCAAAGCTGATTATTATACTCATTGCATATAATTTTTGCAAGCCTATGTGTTTCTTTCTCTTTGCAACTTATTTGCCAAATACTTATTTTTCAACTGCATATGCTTTTCAGCATTCAGAGAAATAAGCCAGTTCCTTCACAAACCATGTGGATTTTTCTATTTGTAATTCACGCTATGTAATTGATCTCTGATTGCATCATCACATTACTTTAGAAGAACAAATCATAAACGTAATATATATCTTTGGAAAGGGGAGCTATATGAACATCCACACAACTTACATTAGCATGAACAAAAATTCAGTTCTACAAATATTTCCAAATAACCAGGTATGCAGCCATAATGGGATGAAAAAAATACTCAGATTCTGAATAAATGTATTTCAGCACCTCCAAAGACTCAATAAAAAAGTTAAATCTGAGTTAAAACCAGCAATACTTGACACTGAAAATTCTACAAGTGGGCCTAATTCATTTATGGTTTGTACAGCACCAAAGAATTTAGATAGTTATCTTTTACCAGCATCTTCTAAGACCTTGCAAATGGTCCACTTCATGTCTGTAGTTTCTTTATCTAGAAATGACTGTTGAAATTATCACTGTAAATTTTGATGGATAGTCAGAAAAGCCAACCCTTTGGAGAAAGCCCTTAGCTTTCATCTTCAGGGAACAATAGACAGCCGTTCTTATGTGTTACTCAAATACAAAGACTATAATTAGAACACATTGTCAGCTTGTTGTCTATTACATTTACTGTGGCCTATTTTAAATATTTTAACACCTACCTTTCCAAAAGCAGGAGAATGCATTTTAAAAAAGTCACAAGTCGGTGGCTACAGGTTGTCAAGCTTTAAGCTGAATTTAGGGTCTAAAACATCCAAACACAAACATTTCTTATTTTAACAATAGCATTTTTATTTCCTTCCTAATGTCACTTTGTTGTAAAATAAGCAATTGTAATACTTCAAACACTTAGCAAAATGCTCTGATGAACGATTATTATAATTTATAATTTATAATCCGTACGCACAGCATTGAACAAGCCTATATCTTGCCATACCTCTACTTAAAATGACATGATTGATACTTAGTTTTTTTTCTAATTTGGGGATCAGGAAATATTTGAAATACTGGACAAATTTAAATAACTTTTATAAAGTTGGAGCTTAAGATATTGTAAGATAAAAAACTGAGATAGATGGGTTTATTTTAAAGAAATGAGAATCCTTACACCCAAGCCAAATAGTGGTAAACTTTTATGTTCTGCTCTTTTCCATCATTTTTGTAGTCTGTTTTTAATAGCATTAAAATTATGTAGAATAGTGCTGAAATACTTAGCTAAAAAATAAAAATAATAATAAAAACAAAACAAAAACAACAACAACAACAACAAAAAACACAGATCCAGAAATGACTAATTGAATATTAGTCACTATGCCTAACTGCTTTTGTTTAAATTAAGGTTGTTTCTGCTTAGACATCATACAACAGGCAGAGTTCATTCCTGAAGTAGACTCAGTACAATTAAAAGAGAGACTATTTGACCAGGTATTAGCCTTTACAATTATTTGAGCCAAGGAAAGGTATGAAAGCTTCATAGCAGCTTTCTGTGCAAAGCATCTTGTAAGACTTATTTCTTTGACATACAAAAAAAAAGAATAATCAAGAGAATGAAGGAACGATAAATGGCCTTTACTCCTGTTTTGCAATAGAACTCAGAAGAGCCCTTCTGCGTGATGACCTACAGCAGGAGCTCCTTGCTGTAAAGAGTAACTAGATTGTGTCACCCCCACCCTCATGCAACAGTCCGTGCTTCAATGGTTTTTCTGCACATGCATATATGACTGCTCCGATGGTAAAAGTCTCTCTAAAGCAACTTAGGAGGGACAGAAGTGTTTAAATGGATATTCTACTACAATGCATTGACTTTCTTTTTCAATATCAGAGTGCTTGCTGCCTTACCACACAACTTCAATCCCTGTTAATAATACAGACAAACATTTCAAAGAAAGAGGAGCAATTAAACAACTTATCAGCCATGGACATGTAACACCAGTCAGTAGAAGATACAGGCTTCCCCAGTGACGTGGGTGCCATGTTTCACTTCAAGAATACAGCGTGGAGCCTTGGGCATCATCCCCATACATTCAGTGGCACCAAAGGTACCAAGCATGTAGAAAATGTATTTGTGGTGCTGAAATACACAAGTTCTACACTGAATTTTTTCTGGGATAATAGTTACAATCCCAAATTATAAACAGGTAGATCTTACCTATGTATTTTATTGCTTTACAAGCTGTTTTGCCCTAAGACAACTGTAAACATCTGTTTTGAGGTCTAACGTATGTTCTTGCTTCTCCAACATGAGTCCTATCTACAAGCACAAGAAAAAATAAAATTACTGAGGTATAGAGAAAGCATATTCTTATTTAGAAAAAAAATGAGTTTTCCTGAGAAACAGATGAACCCCCCACTTTTCCTCAAGTAACTGTGAAACAGAGACAGAATAGGTAATATCCTACCTCTCCTAGCCTATAATACAGATTTTTCCCAGGAGCACAGCGTCAAAGTGATTTCAAAGTGATTTAGTTGAACACTGCACCGCCAAACAGGGGAATAAGACAGGAGGAGGTTCTCAAATCCACAGATCAGCCAGAAGGGACTAATTCCTATATTTTTAATGCATCTGAAGGAGTGAGTGCTGCAATGTCAGCCCTGCAGGACAGGCAGCAAACACAGAATTGAAGAATAAGTCCTGGATGGTAGAAGCAGACTGCTGTACTTTACTGGACACTTCACAGGGTGTAAGATGGGAAAAAAACACTTTTCAGGTACCAGGAAAACAGTGTGATCTTAACCATTGACTCAGCTTTCATTTCTAAGACATTCCTTTTCAGCAGGGATTCCTGCTAAAATGAGGTGAGATAAATTAATGCAGTTCACAGGTCCAGAAAATAACACCAGAGCAGGTTTATGTCACACACCTGTATTATTTCCCCAAGCTTTTGATTTCATGTGTGAGATACAAGGAGGTCAAGGAGCTAACCCTGATAAAAACAGGAGTCACAAAACTATGATAAGAGGCCAGCTGTCCTATGTAATAATTTTCATTCTGACTTGAAAAAGCTAATTGATATTCAATTCACCATCATGTTCATGTCAACAGTAGATTGCTGGGCAGATTTTTCTAAATGAACATGAACACCTGACAGTTTTGTCAGCTATGTTTATTAACCTGAGTGTATCTTCATTAGGGAAATTAGAAACAAGTGAAATTCAGACAAATGGATTTCTCTTTCCTTGCAATGGCAAAGTACAAATGACTTGTGTGTTGAAGTCAATCCTATTAGATTGGGACTTGGTTTGTGGAGTCATGATGCTAGATTTAATATTCTCCACTTTACTGTTAACCTTTTTTGTTCTGCATTCCTCCATGCATTTGCTTTTATGACTTTTACAACACTAACTTTTTTTGAAGTGGTGATAAAAGAAATAAAAAGGTTACACGACAACAATCCATAAGTGAAAAGAACACACAAAAGGTTTTGGAAAAATACAGCAAAACCTATACATAACTGTCAGACTAGTTATGAAGTTAATACTTCCATAGCTATTGTTCCTATGCTCTAAATTGCTTGGGATTTCCTCTGTTCAAGCGGTATAGAAACTTCCCACGGGAGTTCATTGGGATAATCAAACCCACCTTATTCACCTGTTCATAAGTGAATAGATACTGTCAGTGAGTTGACCTGCCTCTTTTCAAGCGGAGTTAGAACCAGAACCAATACATACCTTTTCCTTTTAAAGAAAGAAGCTTGGAAGACAACAGCTTATAGTGACAGATGGGGAATGGGAAGATAGATGGCCACTGCTTACTCAAGTAGTTACTTAACAACCATGATGAAAAATTAGCTGAGGAACAAAATAGGCAGATGTTAGGAGAGGTACAAAGGCTGAAGCAACTGAAGAGAGCTCACGCTTGACTCACAGCATGGCTCCATGAAGAACTGTTCAAGCATCTCTAAGTCAAGATCTGAAGCAAGGGCCTGGTTCAGGCTTCGTAGCAGGGTGCTCGAGGGTGCATATTCTCGCAGGTGCAGCCAGGGCTGCAGTGCATGCTGCTCCAGATGCAGCTGAGAGCAGGAACCAGGAGTCTGAAGCTGTGACCTACAGGCAAATCAGATGTGGTAAGAGCAGCTGTGAAACACACAGGCAAGCATTTCTGTGGCCACGTGATGTAGAATTGGCCTCAGGAGGATAAGCGGTGGCAGAGACCTGTCCCCAGAAGCCAAAGGCTCTTTACCACTCTTCTACTACTTCTGTAGTTCAGCATAACTTCTTAACTCAAGGCTGTTAAATAAGAGTTTACCTACACTCAGTCACAAAATTTTTATGTCACAAAATGAGACAGTCGTCATTCCTATTTTGCAGGCAGAAAAGCTATGACACAGAAAGCAAAGAGCTCATATAACTCATAAATGGCAGATCTATCTCCAACCGTTTGTTTCAGTACTTGACTATCATGCTTTTGCAAGATAACAATATCTGTATGAAGAGGCACAGAGGGCGAAAAAGCACATCCACCCATATTGGGTTTAATCCCCATATGTTGCATTTGTTGGCTGTTTGAACTACCACCCAGAATTTATACACAAGTCATATAAATAAGCCTCCAGAAGTGACAGGATATTAATATAATCCATTGAAGATCTATGGCAATGCCATAAGCATGATGAAGTTAGTATTTCGTACTCAAATACAAAGACAGGCTCCCTGACCTCCTTAATGACCTAAGAAAACAAGTGGCATACAAAGGACTGGGAAGGGCTATCAAGCCTACATTTGTATTTTTTCTGCTAGTTAAAGGTGATGTGGTTAGTAATGGTTTTAGCTGCTAGTGGTTAAGGCAAGACATCAGTAGAGCCACAAGCTATGGGCATATCAAAACAGAGGCAGCCGTGACTTTCAAAGGTGTCAGTGCTCTCAAGTAAAACGATCAATTTGTCTCCTTTGATTTCTGAAGAGGTATCTTATTTGCTTAGTAAGTTACCCACTTCAGAAGTGAAAGGTTTACTATAGTTGGCCTTATGGCTGTGTTGTACAAGACAGAAAAAGAGTCTAGAAGTCTAGAACTATGAAAAAACAAAAAACAAACAAAAAAATAAAACAAAACAAAAAACCACACACACACACAAAAACCTTCCAGAAAGGAACTTAAAGGCAACTCGGAAATCATAAGGTTAATATTCAACTATATTAAATATTTTCTTTTTTAATGCAAATCCTCAAGGATATACCAAAGGAAATAATAGTAACTAGAAAGAAGAGTTGTTCCACTCATGACAAATATTCCCAGAGATATCCTAGGTTTATATTCCTGATGATAAGATGTTCCCTATCTCCTTTGATTAAATATCCACACAGCCAGTCAGTTTAATGTTTTTCAGCTTTGTAATTCTCTTCACTGAGTCAGTCTGTCACTTTTTCCACTAGCTCTTCATTTATAATTTACGGTGTCAAGCACCAAGCTTTCACAGCATGAACATTTTCCAGGTGCTAGGTCAGGCTGTCAAACTAAAGTACATGCTAATAATTGGTAGCTTTGAAAGTCTTGGTCTCTTTACTTACAGTGGAACATCAGCATGAAGGCTCAATTGTTTTTACAAAATAATCAGGTCTGCAATACTTTTAACGTTATCAACAAATAAATATACAACATCCTGTCATTTACTTGACAGGAAATAAGTTTTGACTATCTAACCAAAAATCAAATTGCTTTAAAAGACTGGTCAGCGTGGAACTGTTCATCTCTACTACATATAGACTTTAAGGTTTGAGTGATATACTATTAATGCACATACATAGAGATTAAGATTTCAAAGATAACTGAGGAGCATAAAATAGATCTGAGAATGCCATAATTCATGTAGAAAGCTGTTAAACCTGACCTGTTAAGTGTTCTGATATTCATCAGCATATAGTTACAATCTTTTTTTCTTTTGTGACTATATGATAACTAAATTGGAGAAATTAAATTTTTTTTCTGATTTCACATCAAGAATAGTAAGTAAAAAGACTCTGCTTTTCCATATTACTTCAGGAATTCTTTTGAATTTTCTACAAGTGCAAGAGGTGCAAGAGGAATATGATGCAGGGAACATGTTTCAACATATCTTTCCTAGTCCATGGCTCTTTAAACTTAAACAGCAGAAAAAAAAAATGTTGTAACCTAACAGTATAATACTTCTATTAAAATAATTAAAGGAAACAAACTGACTGCTAAAACAGTGTCAAGTAAAAACACTCACTTCTGCTATGGCAGAAAATAGTCTGTTTTGCAACAAGGGGTAGTCATGTGTAACACACATAAACATGGAAAGGATTTCTGAGACTTTCGCTGACCTGAAATGAACACATCTGGGGCACGACAATTTGGCAGGTACAGCATTGCCTCACTGCTGCTGGAAATGTAGTAGTGCTCTTCGACTGACTTAGTTCAAAGCACTGCTTCGAAGGGCTGCTCGAGACTTAAGTGCCAGTTAGATAACCCAGGGATGCAAGGGGAATGTCATTGAGGATTGCTGGAGTGCTGCCAAGGGACTTCGAAGGCGATGCCACATGTAGACTATATAATAGTACATCCACACTGTTACATCAGAATATGGAACCTTTATATTTGAATGAGTATTGCAGAGGTAATACTTGAATTACAATTTGCTTTATAGCATTTCTTTCGAAACTTTTTTTCTTCTCTTTTGCCATTCTGTCTGAAATGTTTGAGCCCAGAAAATGAGAGAAGGGTAGAAATAGCGCCATGACTGTGGAGATGCATTACTCTTAAAGGAAAAATAGGGAATAATTTAAAAATTCTTCTTTGCTCCTAACTGAAGACTAAAATACCTCACCTTATCTGGGAGGGCCATCCAGTATCTTTATGAATCCAGTATATTTATCTGTGATCTAGTGTGAAACAGTTTTACCAACACAACGAAGACCGAGCCTGAAAAATTACTACTACCGGTGCATTTCTTCCCAAGGAAGTTCTTTATATATAAATACTTTAAGAAGCATATGAAGAATGCACTTTATGCTACTCCTTTAGGAAATTCTGTAGCTCATATAGACCCCTCATTTAAAGCCTGAACATATGCAGTTCTGTAGAAATCTTTTGGTTTCACCTTTGATTGAAGATTTTGCCAGATATAATTAAAGCACAGAGAAAACTGGACTGCAGAGTGACCTACATGGAAGATCATCAACACAGCATTTTAAGTTCTGCAAATGAAGCCTTCCAAAACTACATTTTACTATTCTAGTTTTCTATAAAAGAAATACACTATGGCATGATCACATCCCTGCTTAAAAGTCACAAAAAAGAGGGCCAGGAAAGGAATCAGCTAGTCTGACCCTGCCACCCACCCCCAGATTTACTGCACCTTTTCAGGTGTCATGTAAGTCTTACAGAGCAGATGATTCAATGGCTCTGCCTGGACTACAAAAAGTCCCTGATTTTAAAGGTTAGTGTCTCTACCTGCACAGTGAGTCAGTTTAATTGGGACTACAATGGATTTGGAATTAGAGGTGGAGAAAGGAGTACCATGTTATCTGCAAAAGATGCATACACCAAACTAGCAAGTACTGGGGAAAGACAGAAAATCAGTTGTCAGTGGCAAGGCCAGGGACCAGCCAGAACAACAAACTAACAACCAAAGGTCAGTTTTTGGAGGACAGATATTTCACCCAAAGGGACAGTGAGTGGATTTCACACTTAAGACTCAGTGAAAGGTGCATACTGTGCGAACAGCAGTTTGATGAAGGTGGTTAAGGACCAACAGATTGATGACACCTACAAAGCAGAGATTGGATTAAGTGGGTAGACTACAGCAGTCAGACAAAGAATTTTGCAGGAACATAATGTGAATTGATGGGGCTAAAAGGACATATGGTCTTATGGAGTTGGTGGTAGAGCTTAAGACAGGCCAAAGATATATTGAGGAATCTGAGGGAGAAATGGCTAGCCTTGTTGTTGAAGACAAACGTTTGTATGGGAAGACTTGTTGGAAAGGAAAAATGAAATGAGCTACATTGAACGGCAAAAAAATAATTCACAACAGAACTGAAGTTGTAGGAAAATGTGGACTGGAGACGGCTATACAGTCAGGAAATGCATTGAAAAGTGATAATGGACAGCTGAGGGGTCCAGGAAGATCACAAACATTGACTCTCTTAATAAGAAACGTTTGTTATTCTTTGCACATCAGGAATGATGTACAAGTTGGAAAGGGGAGCCAGCTAACAGGTTTTGCACATATTTGCTTTCATTAAGGCAACTTATCAGAATTGTATCTAAAATCCAAAATATACCATCAGTAACTGATCTGACTAAAATTCTAAATCACGGTCCTTCAAAATATGGTGATTTACACAACATATTAAAACTAGGACAACTGAAGCTGTCTTCCCTTCTCATTTCAGACTGCATGATAAAAGCCTGTCTGCAAGAAACAAGGTTTCATTTTCAGTAATGACAGAGTAATTCTGGAATAAACATAGTATCCTCAGTAGAGTTAACACAGATTAATTGAAGGCAGTTGAATCTAAGAACAGTTTCTGGCCAAACATTTTTTGTTACTTACAAGTATTTTTCTCTACCTATAAAAAAACTGAGTGAGATTATAACCAGGATTAAATAAAGAATGAGATGGAGAGAATCAATGTTCAAAGGAAATATGTTAGGATGAAAATTAAGTATACACTTAGAACCATAGTTAAAAAAAAGCAAAGATAAAGGGAGATAATATCTAAAATTGAGTACAGATTTATTACACTTATTTCATAAACCTATATCTATCTGAGGCTTTTCTTTTCTTAAAGAGCTAGCTACCACAGCATCTGAGAAACTCTGTACTCATTGATTTTGAACAGGTAGAAAAGTGAGAGCATTCTCAGACTATGAATATAATACTATCTCATAGCAGGTGTCTCTACTCTCTACATGAATGCAATCAATTATTATTTTAACATTGTTTCCCATCAACAATAATGAATGCCTTGATCAGAATCTCAGTATACTTTTTTGATTGTCCGCAGTCCCTTCATTTCCTGTGCTTGCTCTCAATCAGAACAAGTGATTTAAATCTCATACTTAATTTAAAACAGATGAAGGGGGAATTTAAGATGTTTCAGTCATGTAAATGTCAAATTTATAACAATGAATATTATCTTTTATGTTGCTATACAGCTTAATTTATTTCATCTAAGAGCAATAAAACAGAGTAAGTACTGAGCGATCCTAATAGCCAAGAGGAATCAAATTACGGAAGAAAAGCTGACATCTGAATTATAATGCATTAAGGTAAAATTACAGCTGAATTTGAGTATAATTTCATTCAATTTGACTTTGAGAATGCAATACTTTTTTTCAGGCTTATTTCAGAATTATACAGACTGAAAAGTGTTTTAAACTACAAAAAATATTAAATATGTTTTATGTTTTTATAGCTAAGATATTGTTAAATTACTATCTGTGTGGCAACACCATATTAGTAGTGAACATTCTAGCTTACCATTTTGTTGCGTAAATGTCAGAAATAAATCTGAGTTAGGAAACTGAAACAAGTTGTAAAAACATTTTTAGCTGCTTTAAATACAGAGCAAAAGAGGTGAGGAAGTACATAAAAGGCATGATTTGAGACAGACAGTATTTAACTGTGCAATTCCTCAAAGATTAGTCATGAGACTGATCTTATTTAAAGTTTAAGTAATGTCCTTGGCCACGGTAGGTTTGTTCTAATGAGACTTCTTCATGGGAAAGTTGAGAGGCATTGTCAACAAAACTGAAAGCTGGAACACTATGTGGGGAGCTATGGGGAGAAAAGGAATGATTCTTTATGTCTGGGAGAATAAAAAATGGAGGACTTTAAATACAAATAGTAAGACAATCCAAAGGGAGCCAAAAATACATTTTTTAAATGAAGTAGGAGCTTAGCAGCAAACAGAGAAGACTAAGACCTACACATATTAGTTGGTGACAAGACTAGCAAGGCCCAATCAAATGACGTGGAAATGAAGGAGATGAATGCCATCACAGAAAGAGCCAGATATTTCTAATTAAAATACTACTATTGCACAAAGTACCAGTAAAATCTCTCCCACATAACCACACACAGTTCTGGCCACTTTTGTTCAAGAATGAATGAATTAAAAAGGAAAGAATAGGAAAAGACAACAGTAGCTGTTAACAATGCCAGCACAGGTATAAACAAGCACTGACTGCTAGCAAATGCAGTTTATAAATACATTTTAATTTCATAGTACTGAAGTTCAAAACAACCCTCCAATGGGGGTAATGAGGGAGCATCAACTAACTAGAGTTAAGATGAAAACTAATCAATTCTTTATAGAGTATCATAAGGCATTCTCTTGTGATAACAGACCTCTTTTCCAATCCCATTCCATTTACGCTCAATACAGCAACCCTAGGCTGAGCGTAAACAGTCTTAGTACATATCACTAATGCAAATTCTGTTTCCTCTGCCAAGNCTAGTAATATTACAGCAAATTTTTTTTCTTCTCCTCCAAGGAAATTAAGCCACTTGCTGAATGATAAACTGACTCTTCCATTGCTGATTTCCTTTCCTACCCTCAAGGCTGATGGCAACTTCCCCACCTTGTCCCGCTTCCTTTTGGAACACAGTAATAAGCACTTAAATAATTGTTGAACCCTCTTAAGAGAACTACAATAAAGATCTTTCTGAACTATTGCATTTATCTTTAACATAAGCCTCCAAAGGACATAACCCACATTATGGACTAATAGCCTGTAAAACTGAATTTTATGAACTGTAGCAGTTTTGAGCAATAAAAATGGAATCAATGGACTCAAGTTCATGACATTTCTTCCCCACCCTACACTGGAATAAATCCCCACACACACTTCCCCCCCTCCAATAACATACTTTTTAAAAGAGCTAAAACTTGCCTGGAGTCTACAAACCTGTATGCTTACACCTGGAGATGACATATTATTGAACATATGATTCTTTTTCCCCCAAATTAAACCCCAGATTTTGTGAATTGGAATATTCATGTAAGAGAGAGTCAGAAGAACTTGATTTTTAATCCTCTCTTCCTCCTTCCTATTTTCTTCTCCTCTCCTTTAGAGAAATGTACTGTTCCATCTCACTACCTGAAAAAGGACAGCCCACTGCTATTTTAGGAGCTTTAGTCATGTTATATCACTTCAGTGCAATGAAAATCATCCCTATATTCCTTACAGCTGCGTAAATATATTTACCTCTGCTCGAAGAACACTACCTCCATGAAGCTCACCAACAAGAATCTTACTTTATTCATAAGGCATTTCATATCAAGATGATTTCTTAAACATTTTCCAGAGTTTTCTCTTAGTTTAAACCAGATCAAAAAACTTTTAACGTGTTTGATGTGATAACGGCCCTGACACCCAAACATTGAAAGCAAATTTTTTCTGGGTGCTGAATAACTGTGAGGGCAATCTGAGTTAGTACCTGGCAGCTCAAAGAATTAGGTCATTTGGACATTGCATTTGGTGTAATCACATCTCATTTGAACAAGAGAACANACAGAACCTTAACTGACAGGGATTATGAAGAACCCGCCAATAGCAGGATATTTATTTTATTTTATTTTTAGATAAAGTCCTTTAAAGTATATTACATGCTACAGTGAAGTAAAAAGGCTCCAACCGCAAACTGCTTTGGCAGTCTCATCTGACCTGGAGAGGTAGAAAATTCTCATCTACTCAGGTGGTGGCAATCGGTCTTACTCTGAGAATATGAGCAAGACACACAAACTTGTCACCTGCAAAGAGGTTTCTCATTATACAGCATATCAGAACACTTCACCAACTTCAGTATTAATTTCAACCAATTTTTAGTGTTTCAAAGGCAAAATGGAATTCCAAAAATTGAAAGGGGGAAAAAAAAAAGCATACTTCTGCTTAACTGCAAAAACCCAGTACAGACAATTCTGCTCCCCTACCTTTCTCTTCCACTCCTAGCCTTTGATATTGCTTTGATAAACATTGATATTGGTACCATTCACATCCTGTAATGCCAGCACTGTCTGGTAAATGTCTGGTACTTAGACCTGAGTTCTGTGATGCAGCAAATCTGCATTTTCCTTTAACTCTTTAACATAAACCAAACATTGCACCCTTGAAATACAGTGTATCCTTCATTTTATTTACATTAACTGAATGCACTGCCAGATGACTCACTTCGACCATTCCCATTTGCAAATGGGTATAGACTTATGGTTTTTTTTTTCTGCTGCGAAAATATTTTACTACTTGGGGATTTTTTCTTTCATTCCTACTTCTGAAATTTCAGGTTAGATAATGGAAACTTCATAGGGTGAGTCCCCTACATGAATGAAATAATCTGATTCTGCCAACACTGACGTACATGGTTATTAAATTCACCAGAAGCTGACAAGGAGCCCATACACTAATGTAAATTGTCTGCAAACAGAGTACATTGTCAGTTCCTGTTCTAAGGTATGCATGCAAGTGAAGAAGATATTTGGACCACACATCTCAATGGGGTTTTCAAAAGGACTTCTTTTTATTAGTCCCCAAGGTTGATGAAAAAGATAATTACATATAATAACACATTTCACTTGTATCCAAATAACACAGAAATAATGCTGACAGCTAAGGACAGAAACCAAAGAAAATGACCAGAATCTGCATTAATGCAATGAAGTCCCAAGTCATGGATGTTAACACTTCGTGATTTTCTCAAAATCCAGCAGCTGTAGTGGGCTATTACCTGAGAAGCTTGTTGTTGTTGTTGTTGTTGTTGTTTTATCACTAGCTAGATGAAAAAGTTTGAAACATTCACCACATTTTGCAAGACAAAATAAATAAAAAGGACTCTATTTCAGGCTCCACTTCTGACTTTGCCTCACAGGACTCTGTTTCAGGCTCCACTTCTGACTTTGCCTCACAATATTTGGAAGTTCGGGTTTATTAAAACCTACTTGTATGTGTATTTAATTTCTGTCACCAACCTTGGATTGGCATCATTATAGTATACTGGACGTTACGAAATTGCTGTTCCCTATGGTGTGCCTTCTGATACCTTCTTCAGTTGACCTAGAAGCTTTTGCTTTTCTCTGGGGTATTGCCTTACAGTAATAAGATGAATATATAGCACGTAAATTCATTATGTGATTATTACCTCCCCAGTTTTGGTCTTGGTTTTCTGCTCTGATACCCAAATGGTCCAGCTGTCCTTCCCTATACCTCCCTTTAAGAAAGTCACAGTGCCTTTCACTGACACACAAGCTTGCTTCTTTTGAACCTGTATGCTTCAATAGTGTCTAGCACAATTAGGTCCAAACTGATTCCTCTTGAACTGATCCTACAGAATGTGCTGTAGTTCAAAAATACCTGGGAGAACACTGATTATTCACGGCTTCATTTTCACCAATACAAATGTTGATGCTGAAATTATTTCTCAATTCGAAATGGCACACATCCACCTATGCCAGTCCACACACAAGGTTGAAGAGATGAATGTAAAATGGATGAAAAATACAAACTTTTTTTTTTTTTTAATGTCTTTACAGAGTTACAATTCAAAGAAAAAGGTTTAACCCACACTCCCAATTTCTAATCAGCTTCCTTCCTTCCTTCCTCCATAGACAATCTGTCCCTGTCTGGCTCCTCTAATTAAATGAAATGGGAAGCTTAGAATTCACTACAGGTAGTGCTGGGGCTAGCAAGAGACAACACTGAGTGAAACAGAAACATTCACAGCTAAAATTCAGGTTGCTTTGTGATGTGTTTTGCTGAATCACAGAGTCACAGAATGGTTGAGTTTGGAAGGGACCTCTGGAGTACCCTGCTCCACCTAGGAAGAGCCACCTAGGGCCACTTGCCCAGGATCATGTCCAGGTGGCTTCAGAAAATCTCCAAGGAGGGAGACTCCACAACCTCTCTGGGCAACCTGTGCCAGTGCTCTGTTACCCACACGGTAAGTGTTTTCTGATGTTCAGAGGGAACAATCTGTGTTTCAGTTTGTGCACACTGCCTGTTGTCCTGGCACCGGACACCACTGAAAAGAGCCTGATGTCCTCATTGCACCCTCCCCGCAGGTATTTATAGACATTGACAAGATCTCTCCTGAGCCTCCTCTTCCTCAGGCTGAACCATTCCAGCACTCTCAGCCTCTCCTCATAGAAGAGGTGCTCCAGTCCCTTCGTCATCTTTGTGGCCCTTCGCTGGACTCTCTCCAGTATGTCCATGTCTCTCTTGTGCTGGGGGGCCCAGAACTGCACCCAGCACTCCAGGTGTGGCCTCACCAGTGCTGAGGAGAGAGTAAGCATCACCTCCCTCCACCTGCTGGCAATATTTTGCCTAATGCAGCCCAGGACACTGTCAGCTGCCTTTGCGACAAAGGCACGTTGCTGGCTCATGTTCAATTGATGTCCACCAGGACTCCCAGATCCTTTTCTGCAGAGCTGCTTTCCAGCTGGGTGGCCCCCAGCATGTATTGGTGCCCAGGGCTCTTCCTCCCCACGTGCACGACTTGGCACTCCTCCGTGTTGAACTTTGTGAGGTTCCTGTCAGCCCATTTCTCCATCCTGTTAAAGTCCCTCTGGATGGCAGCATGACCCTCTGGCCTATCAGCTATGCCCCCCGGTTTTGCGTCATCTGCAGATTTGCAGAAGAGGTACTCTGCTGACAAGGAAGTGATCTCAAACTGTGAAGTGGGTTTTAAAACAAAATACTCTTCAAGTGCAGAAACTAAAGAAATTGGTTCCTCCAAACAAGTGCATGGAGCAAGGTAGAATGGAAAATCAGTTCATAAATGATTTTGGACTAACCAAAACATTCAAGCAATTCAGAATTCCATATAACAACAAACAAACAAATAAATAAATAAACAGAATTAGGTTTCACATAAGACAATCTAGATTATAAAACATTCAGCCCTCCAGGCTAGAGCCTGAACAATGAGATGAGCTATACGGTAATTTTATCATCTTTTCTTCATTAACCTTTACAACGTGTATGTATCATCATACATCTGAAAAAAGAATGGAGGTAGAAATGCAAATCAGGAAGAAGACTGTCTGTTGTCAGTAAATTTTAACATTCTCTATGTGCAGTTCTAAATGTCAACATCTAATCAAGCCTAATCTATTATTGATTTTCTTTTCTGTTTTCAAAATATCCATCTGTGGCACCAATTTCAATCAGCTTTTATTTCTTGAGGCACATCTCTCAAGTATAAGATACATCTATCAGACTATAGCTATTAAAAATAATTTCCTAATTTTCTCTAATATGATGGAAATCCACTAATGCTAAGCCTTTAGGACATTACTTAAAATGAAAACTACTTGTTACTAAATTAGTAAGGAAAGTGATTATTAGTAAAATGAATAAGCTAAACATTATTGGAACTTTTGATGTACTGTGTCAAAAACAGGTATGCCACAAGGTAAAAAAAATGGGAACTGGCTACAAGTGTGACCTCCATTCTAATTACGGCTATAGCTCAGGTTACCTAAGTCTCTCATCTTACAACACGTTTTTTCCCTTTTAAAAATTTTGAAAATCAAAATATTCACTCTGAAATATTCTATGTTGAATTCTATGTTTGAAATGGACTTCTGCAATTTCAAATGAAACTGTTCAAACATTTCCAAGAGCAAGACAAAGGAAAACGTGTTTTGAATTTGTAATTAATGAACACTAGCATTTCTGTTATTTGGAGCATCTTGACAGTGATTTGCTGATGTACTTTGCTATAACTTCACATTTACCGAAGCTGAACTTCTTCATTATAGTAAGTTGAAATTTTGGCACTGCCAAAGCTTATCTATGCTTAGTGCATTCCATCCTTAACAGACTCCACATACCAATTTGACTGGGCTGATACTGTTACCGCAGAGCAAAGAAGCATACTGCAGCCTAAGATACAGAAGGTGTGCAAGATGGTCCTCTCATTTTACCTCCTGGTTGGCGCATTAACAAGTACAGAAAGCTTTCAGCTGTATTCTTATCCTGAAAGACCTCAGAGAGAGCAGAAGGATAAGGAAGACAAACATCCCAAGCTGAATGCAGCAAGATGAAGAACGTAACAATGAAATAAAAGGCAATTGTAGGCACTTGATGGACAGAAGCCATCTAGAAGAAGAATAAGGTTAAGAAAGGTAAAAAGAGAAGAACAAGTGAAGTGATAAAGAGCTACAGAATGGGAGTTCATAACCATTGCAACTCTTACGGAACCTAGTGAGGACAACTCTGTTGTATAACCTGTAAGTGAACCTATTTTTCTTTACAATTCTTTTGCTGCTTAACACAATCTACTGGCAAGGTGCATGTCTTCATTACCCTCTAATGCTTATGCCATGGAAGATGGCATCTCTCTTCCCTTAAGTAATTCAGATCATTTAGTAGAGGATTACACTGTCAGTCTAAATAAACCAACATCCTATGTGAATGATCTGTGAAGAGGGAGAGAATAAAGATCTTTTTCAAAATGTAAAAACTGCAGTCAGAAAGGAAATTTCATATTAACTACATTTTTACACTAATGGGATTGGAAAGTCCCACATTTAAAAGTTAGGAAAAACCAGAACTGAACACTATGGCTCACAGTCTACATCAACGGGACCTATGACTGTGGGAGTCAAACATGGGCCAGCTGGACGACGACTCTGTTGTGGGGCTGAGGTCTTGCCTTCAAGAAGGCTGTTCAGAGACCAGGTACACAAAATGGCAAGAAAGTTTCAGATCTTTAATTTGTGATACAAATTCACTTCATCTGTATTCAATATTTTGAAAAATTGAGTTTTGATAAACAAATTTTAAAATAGGAACAAAATGTTCCAAGCAAAGAACAACTTAGCTGCATACAGGGAGAAAAATTACAAGGAATTTACAGGGAGGAAAAATACAATGAATTTAGCTGAAGAGTACACTGAAAACCAAGGTGTCATATCTACCTCTGCCACTGTTTTTTGTGTCAGATCATGGCAGTATCACGTAACACAAGGTGTACAGCTGGTCAGTGAGAGTGTCTCATCTTCCTGCTATCCAATCTGACACCAGAGATCTGAGCTCCACACACAGATAGCTCTCAGAGTAGTCAACAGTAGCTTTTTTCCAAGCATATGAAAAACTAACCTCGGAATATGCAGCGGGTGCCACTAACTGGTCACCTAAGATAAAAGCTTTGGCCTTTTACTCTTCTCCTTAGTTCAGTGGCTGAAAGGAATATTGGGAGAAAAATAATAGTTTCAAAGAGATTCAACACTGGAAAAACTACTCTACATGCAGTATAATGTTCACGCAGGGCCATGTATTAAACAACAACAACAACAAGAAATGTTGACTCCTTCCAGCCATTTTTCTATACTAAAAAAGATACTCTTTAGCTCTAGATAGCCTATAGAAAAATGGAGTATATAATAACATCATTATACTCATCTTCATCAAGAGGAACCATTAACATAACATGGAATACCATCTCACTTCCTCATTGACTTTGCAATCCTAGATTTCTTCAGAAGCAGTTTTTACACAATACCGCTCCCTAGGAGACCTTTTTTCTTTGTTCAGTGTACACAATCACTCTTGTTCCTTTGAATATAACCACTTCCAATATACACCATTTTACAAAGGCAAATTCTTACCCCTAGCATGAGATGTTTCTGTATATTTCTTAAATTAGTGAATAAAGCTAATTATTTTTTAAAATTCTTGGTCTGGAAATATTTAATGTAATGATGCTTGTTTATCTTATACCAAAATCAGAGCAAAAACATTCTCACTGTTGTCTCTGCAGCAACAGGGTTTAGGTTTCCATCACAGCTGACAACAGTCTGAATGCAAGTTTGGTTGAGAAGCTCACATGTGCCATACACTGCATCATGTTTCTTCATTTCTAAATATTAACAGTATTCACGCTTATGTACATTAAATGTTCCTCCAAGAAATAAAGTCCACTAAACTGAATGATTAAATGTAATACAACCCTCCAAGTGGTTGTTCCTACTGTATCATTCTGGTATGTAAGCATTTGACAACTTCAGTAATGCAAACAAAGTTAATCTAACAAAGGTTTTACGTTTCCCTTACTTTCCCCTTCAAGGATCTTCAGCAGTGATACAGAACAAAGTACAAACGACTACAAAGTTTTATATGGTCCCACTTTGTTTAGCAGATACTGCTGAATTCAAACTGCATTCTGAAATATGAATCCTTCATCCAAGTGTTTTTCATGCTATCAATTTCCAGCCACAGAGAATGGAAACACTACAGAAAGAATGCCTAGGTCTCCTTTAATTTTTTTCTAATATGCCCAAAATATATTTGGACAATATAATTTAAAATTTTAGCAGAAACTTTTCTATAGAATTTGATTTTAAACCAGCAGCCAGAACCCACTGGGAAAACTGGCCTGGGAAATTTCAAAGAGATAATCACTTCTACCAAGATTAAAATGCTAGTGCACTATTTTACAGAATGCTCTCTAATTCGTTCTTTTATTCCTTTATTTTAAATCAAGAAGCTACCAGCAGCCAGAGAACACAAATTACAGCAGCAAGTGCACTCTAACCAAGGGTCCCCAGCCAAGACAAATCACTCATTACATGCATCAATGACACTGTTTGCTATAAGTGACTTTTCTCCTTTTGTCCTAGGTGCAGAAGCCATTAAATGGATTGAGACAGCAGAACTCCCAGTAAATACACCTTTTACTATGTCCTCATTCTGTGTATGTACCTTCACAGTAGTTTGTTACAGATGGTGCCTGCTGCCCATCTTTCTTTTTGTGTAGAAGTGACACAGCACTGATTTTATTCTAAGCTAAAACTTCTGTAATTTCAAAAAACTGCTGGAATGAAGGAATGCTATATCACATGCAGTTAACATATCTGTATATTAAAGCATTCACTTTGGATTGCTTTGCTTATGTTAGTGCTTTTCACATAAGCATTACCTATGCTATCCAACGCAGAGCTGCACTGACCTATGAGGAGCGACTGTACATCTAGTCCTCATTAATCTGGTATTACTCTTCATGGAGAATCTATCAGCAAGCAGTAGACACCTTCAAAGACTGTCTGAAATTCAGTCAACTCAGAACAAATAAAATCACTTCTCTTAAGTGGAGAAAACAACTCTATCAGCTTCTAATAAATCTACCTAAACACAGACCAATAAAATAAATTACATGCTTAAATTCTTGTTTCTTTAATGACTTTAAGCAGAATCTTTCCCAGCCCATTGTAGAGCCTGGTTTTCTGACTAAAAGAAAAGTAGAAATATGTGCTGGTAACCAATGATCTTCTTTTCTGACTTCATTTCTTACTTTTCTTACTTCACTACATCCATGAAGTGGAAGGAGCAGGGAAAAATGAGAAAACGAAAACACACAGATATTACTTTAATACTTAACAGTCAAATGTACGAATATAAAACCATTATTGAACTTGGCCAAATATCTGTTGTTCATGAAGTGTCTGTTGATAATCAGAGATATTAAAGTAAACAACAAAGTTGAAATTAGTTTGAATACTGAACATTCTACTGTTATCAAATTTATTAGGGAATTAAGGGGCTTGCTAAATACAGTCAAAAGAATATAGATAAAATTTCTAGTGAGAAACCTTAATGCATGTTGTTTGACTAATGGATTAGTGACCATTAGCAATTAGTGACCCCGCTACAGTCCACTTGTAACACTTGGTGAAGGCACACTTCAAGTTCATCATGGAAACTGCACACACAGATCCAGATCCAGATTAGAAGTCAGGGTAACTGTGTGCACACGTACGACACTGGAGACAGTGGAAGAGGCTGATGAAAAGGGAAAGAGGGAGAAAGGAAAGAAGAAGAAAGAGCTTTTCTTTTTTTCCAGTGCTGGAACTGGTTTGGGCCAGATGGCACAACGAACCCATGGGCAGAGACCAGTCCTTCTCATACATCTCCTGTGGCAGCACCCATGAGAGAGTCAACACTTACACCACAGTTATGGAAATGGTAAGGGTCATGAAGCTGGTGACCAAGTAAATGAAGCACAGCCTTCTCTGGTGTGTAATATAACGCAAGATCAGGATTTAATTTTTCCTCAAAAGTTCAGTTTGCCTCCTTCTTTGCATAAAGATCAATCACAGTAACACAAAACTTTAAGACAAGGTGGGCGTCCTGGCAGGGAAGTATTTGGGGGGGTGGGGGGGGAGTTAGGGAGAAAAACTTGAAGACTTCGGGATCATTTAAAAACAAATTTCATAATATACTATTCTTTACAGATTTTCAGAGAACAGGAAAAACATTCAGATCTTTGCTTTGAATCACCACGTTTGAAGCCTCTGTTTGGTGTTCATACAGTGTATTCTACATTGTGTTATACCATTATCATATTTTAAAAATGAAATGTTTCTATGATTTTGGATCAAGATTTCAGAATTGTTAAATGTGAATTTCACCTTTTTATATCTAGAGACAAAATACTTTTTAAATCCTTAGACTATTCTACAGAAAGGAAGTTTTATTTTTAATCTAGATGTAATTTCCTCATAAAATGACTGTTTTTATATTTTGTATTTTACAGAACTGACCCTACTAGACTGTGCATCAAGAATATTACAGCATTTTTAAAATTTAGTCTTAATTTCAAGATAAAAGACCCTACTTCCTTTAAATTCAGTAACAATTACAGGGGCTTTATGTGTTTAGAATACAACTAGTTCAAAAAGCACATAAAACAAAGTTATGGTATCTGCTAGCTTAAAGGTTGAGGCATACTATGAAATACTGTAAAACAATTTTTTGAAGAGAACTATTTGTACAGTATCACCAACTGGGAGGATAAACACCTGTGTGTTGCTTGGGTGGTGTTTTTTTGATTATCTATAAAAGCATCTAAAGCATAATAAAAATACCTTCATTGATTTAAAGTAATAAACCTCTAATGATTAAATCGTCACCATTGCCAAGCTATTCAGTATTTTTACCTTTTCTTACAGAATGATAGAATTTAGTCCAAACGTTGAGATCTCAGAAAGTAAATGTCAGAAATGCTAACATACAGATGTATTATGTTGTAGGTGAGACAATTAAGTAAAATTTTCCTACTGAGTAGGAAAAACTTTTTTTTTTTTTTTAACATGACTGATGAGCAAGCTTCAGATATCCATGTAAAATACACACTTGATTTAAAGCCAAGTTTGGCCTCCAAGATGCGTTCTCTAACGCAGGTTAAAATTTGTACTTGCATTAAAAATGGATGCTGGATTAATTGAAGTGACTTCTCTTTAATGCCTACCTATTTTAAACTGACTTATTCTTAGACATGGGAAAGCACAATAGCCTACCTACACACACACACAAAGAAAAAAGGTGTAACAAGACCGATAATGAAAGCATTCTTCAAACTAGTGTAAGGATTGATGGAGGAAGTGGTAGACTGGAAGACTAACTAGAGGGCTTGGAAGAGAAATGAATGAGCTGATGATAATTTCAGTGTTGAATTTTACAGTCTTTTGTATGGTCTGGAAATATTCTGGAATCATTACAACACAAGATGGACTGATGATTACTTTGAGGGATAAGTATAGAAATGGAAAAAAATATTTACAAATACAGTAAAAAAACCTAAAAATTAAAAAATATAGATCTTCAGGTTATTAAAAGGTCGTACAAATCTATTCGAAAAATAGAAGCAAACATTGCTAGAAAAATCCAGAATTTTACAGAAGTTGCCACAATGTAAGTTTACTAAAGCAAAAACTCTAAGAAAGTGGCATTCAATAATTAATAAGCAATCTAAGAGAAAAGTCTGGGGAATCACTTTTTCATAAAGTTAAATAAGTTAATTTGTATAGGTCATTACTGAGAAAGCAATCCTGCAAACAATTTCATATTTTTATCATGCAAAAGAAATCTTCTTTTCAGTAGTAATTCTAACACTGAACCATAAAGATTGACATAATCATTTACACATTCAAAAACAGTTTCTGAAGATGCACTGTTCACAACTGATCTATGACTCCTTCTGCACATCGTTTCCTGATGTCAGGATAGGTTTTGGATACGTAATTTCCTTCCCTGCTTCTATATTTTCATACTGTTTACCATTCTACCTCTGTGTCACAGAGTTCAGCGTGTTAATGGGCACAAGAAACAAAAGACCAGCCTCTTCTTTATGTCAATGTCAAGGTAGAGTGACAGCGATCCTAATGGTGACATCCATTTTACACATCCAGCTGAAACAGGAAAATATCCTAAGATAGCAATGCTATATTGGGATCCAAGAACTCTACAATGCTTCTCATATTGCACTTGCATATCAGTTTCTAAATATAGGTGATTAGTTAAAGGAGATTTTAATCAAGTTAGGCTTTAATTTTATAAGGTTTAGCTAACAAACTGAATATTAACTTACCGTACATCTTACTGACAAACCTTCTACTGAACTGACTTCCCTAAAATTCACAGTTGAGAAGTCTGACATCAGATACCCAAACGGGCTCTCAGATAGAGTTTAGATCTAATTATTTAAATCTAAAATCTATATCTGGAAACCCAGAGGAGCTTTCCATAGGAATAGAACTGAATTTCTTGCACACTCCTTCCTTCTTTCATTTTTAAACTATCTGATATGCCAAAAGAAAAGCTTTATGTTGAAACACTAACCATTTAAATCATAGGAGGACAAGAATGGTCACTCTGGATCAAACCCAAGATATATCCAACCCAATTCTGGAGTCCAGTTTGAGAGAAGCCAGCAGCAGACCCTTTGAAAAGGAGCCCAGAACGGGAGGCAGATGTGGGACAGTCACCGTCCCTGTGCTTGTGTCAGACTGGTTTCTAGGAACTGCGCTGCCTCGTTTCCTAACGTGAGCAAGACGCCGGCTGAAACTGAAAACACTGATCTGTCCGGATAAACCATGAGAGATGGAGAAAATATTGCTCACTAACTGTCAGCTGTTCTCTTCAGTTTATATTTCCATAACTTCTTCTACCATTTAGCTTAATTTTTGACTTGCCTCCTTTCTCAATATGGCCAAATTGTGTATTTCTGGGAATACTTTAGTTCCTCTGAGGAGTTTTCACACCCCGAATTACATGAGAACTACAGCAGAAGAGAACTACAGAACATGAGGTCTTAAATTATAGATGGTTAAGCTATACTTTTTTTTTATTTTAATATTTCCATACCAATCATTCTTGTTTTTCCAAAACAGGTTAATAAAATATCCAAACAGCACTCAATACTGCCAAATACAAAACCAGGAATATATCATGAAGCACTAACTTCAGATCTGTTCATCTCAGATATTTACAGCATTCAAATCTAGGCTTTTTGATAAAAAGTCATTTCGTGCATATCTACACCCGCAGAGGTTCCAAAGTCATCCTTATCACTGAGGGTTGTGAGACAAATGGGTAGAAATATTTTTAAAAAAATCTTAATAGCTTGAGGCAAACATATGATTTTGCTCATCGCTTTGTCTACACACTTAAAACAGAATGCCACTTTTACTGCAATGGTTCTACTTCTCATTTTTGTCTAATGATGTAAATGCTCACAAAGAATACCAGCTGGACAACTGAATAGCAGAATCCACCAGGATGAGTACAGCACAGGCATCAGCACAGCCTTCTTCACAGTACCTACACTTCTTAAAGTAAGAGAGATCCTCTAGCAGTAAAACATCAGTGTCATTCAGAGAGAAGTTCAGCCTCTGCACTCAGTCCTGGCCTCCTTATTATTACAGGAAAATTCTGAGTGTGGCATCCAAAAAGAGTACCTATCTGTGACAGATTGCACTTATGTAAAAATAAATATGTGAATAAAACAAGCCAACATCTTTGAACTGATGAAGAAATCAAGGTCATTAGTAATCTGTCTCAGATTTTAATATGAAAATCAAAAGGCTTTATTATGTACTTTGAGCTACCCAATTTACATCAAGTGTAATTGTTGTGAAAATAGAGGCTATATGAATTTTGGAACTGACACTTGACTTTATTTCTTAAAATCTTTGTAACAGGAAAGAAATGAATATGTATGTCTTTTAGAAGGAAGCATAAGGAAAACAACCTCGCATAACCTAGGAAGATATAGTGACACCTGGTAACTGAAAAAGCATACATCTTCTTTTTACAGTTCACTGACAGACATGAAACATGATGAACTCTGCAAGTCCTATGGTTTACTTCAGAAATTGATTGTCTGGCAAGAGATAATAGCAGACAGTTTGCAAGAAGCCAGTGTACAAAAATCCTTTCCGGTTTGCACATATGTGGAAATGTATGCATGCTTAGTGTTGGATACCATTGAACTATTAATTGACGCTACCTCTATCTTAAAGGCTCATGTTTTACAAAAAGTTCACAGTTTAGATGCTCTTATCTGTATTTTCAGGTTTGAGAGTAGTTGCTCAATTCAATGTGTTCTGGCAACCAGACAACAGACCTGCAACACCTGCTGAAATCTTGCACAACAATGCAACTTGTTTGTAACTAGATGTCATGGTCAACTAACTAGAGTTTAGATGACCTTGCAAGCACGCAACCTATACTATTAATCGAGGTTTACATTTCAAGAAGTTCAGTTTCAGACTGCAATAACACACATTCCTACGCAGCTCCATGGCCTTGCCTACCTCCAGGGTTTTTCTTAGCTGTAAAACCTAGCTCTTGGCACGGTCATAACTTGTTTTTGAACTTACCACTCCATTAAGATGAATAAGTAAGTTCACTTCTCTGTCAATATTATTGTTTCTGTCTGCCGTGCTACAGATTCTGTAAGACACCATGCATTGATTTACTGGGTGAAGAAAGACAACCTGAGAGTCTTGGAACTATCTAAAAATATAAATCTTTCTGTTTGAGGAAAACAAACAAAAAGATAAATCCCAACATGGTAATAATGGTAATCTGTAAAACTGGAGTATATTAATTCTCTGAAAATCCCCCTTTAATAACAGAAAATAAACCATTAAGAATGAAGAGGAAGGGCTCTCTATTTACCAAGTTGGATTAATAAGCTTATTCCCCTTCCACATTTTTCCCCTCAGTCAAACAACCCAAGCAACACATTCCTTTGCAAGTTTGTATTAATGCTGGTATATTTGTAAATAAAAAATAGAAGACCAAATATTTTAGATAGTAAAGCTAAGCTAAGTTATAATTATTACAATTATTAGTGAAAAACCAACACCAATTATTGCAAACATGTTTCCAAGATGTATACTCTGAAATATCACCTTATGAAAATTTAAGAGAAGATTTTTTTTTTTTTCAGCTAACTACACAAGATTTCAAAAAATTCTTCACGGCTGGGATTCCAAACATTAGTTAATTGGCATTTTAAACTTATCCATTTAACTGTTTACACAATGTGCAACTGTTTTATTATACTCATTTTCTTTCGTTCAATTCCTGATTTTAGAGAAAGTCATCATTAAAGTTGATTTTTTTTGCTAGCATTTTATTAATCTTTCGCTGTAGGTGTTTTGAAGCACCTGTATTAATTCACTAAATTTTCAGTTCATGTGTGTTTGGTTGAGTTAGATTAATCATTTGACTTCTGTGGTACAACGGCAATAACAAAGATAAGAGATCTCTCCTTTTATTAGATGTTTTGAATTGAAGTGCAGAAAGAGAAGTTATTCAGAAGTTAAGAAATTTATCAATACTCTATGTAGCCAATACCTCAGTACCTGAACTTGTTGGGAAAAGTTATGTCAATATCAAAAAATCCACTTTATCCTTGATAGTATTCTCTTTGGGCTAAACTGTTTTGGTAACTTCTCCCCATTTTTACCTGCTTTTCAAAACATTATTTAACTACTACTGATTTAATCCCAGGAATACCAAATACTAGTCTAGAAACTTACTTTAAAATGCCCTAATCTAACTTGCATTACTCAATAAAAATTCTTTACCTTTGATGCACTGAATGTGTCTTGATTATTCTATAACACATGTGAATAGATTTTTTTAAACAGCATTCAATGTGTCTTGTTAGGCCTTGCGGTAATGTGGCAGACATTAGCATGTGCTAATGAGAGTGACATAAAACGAAAACTGTGTTGTGCTGGTGCTGCTTTGAAAATCTGATGTCTTCTAAGACATAAGTAAGGGCAAACTGTAATATAGCGCTAATATGGCTATATGTTATCCAATTACAAACTGAAATTATACATCACATTTCAGTGGAGAAGAGGTAAATTATTCCTGCCACATCTGACTGATTGCTCAAGGTATTTGTGGCTGAACTATCATATTTTCCTACTTTCCTGATCTTTTATTCTCTCTTTTTACTGTTACCCATGTACATACAATGAACACTGAAAACGGACTGTAAACAGAAGCGTGAAAATATATGAACTACATATTTGGTAGCACTCCACAAGCAAAACCAGTTTGTTTTCTCATTACTTTCCACCATAGTCATTTTCAGCACTCCTTCCAACAGTAATCAGTAAAATAATTCTGCCAGAAGCAGCATTTAGAGCTGCCCTTCAGCTCCTGTCTTTTCACTCATATCACAGTAAAACCCCCTAACAGAAAAGCTAAATTGTACAAAAATAAATTGTACCAAAAAAAAAGCAGGAAAGACTCTCTGAATTTAGGAATAGATGCATGCTGTATCCTCCACAAATAAGTAGAGAGATATACATTAAATAAACAGTTAAAGAAACGCTCTGCTCTACCCAGACGTTCAGTAACGTATAACATGATGTTTCACAATCAGTTATGTTTCTTTCCCAGTTCTTCCTAGCAAAATTTTATATCGTCTGAATGTGCTATGCATTTTTACTTTTATTTCTCTAAGTAGGGTGATTCCCTTTTTAATCCAAGGGCATTTTTCTTCAACACACATGACCTTACAACCTAAGCAATTGAACTACTGTCCTCAGTAGGACCTGATGAGCATGCACCTGTGACAAAGACTTTAAATGGGATTTTTTCCGGCAATCGGATGGTAGCACGCAAAAATTGGGTGTTAAGGAGAGTTAGGCATCTTTGAGCACTTGACGAGCAGCAATTTCTCTTGGCGCGAGTCAAGCTTCCTCAAACCCGTTCTGAGGGTGCTTGGCGTTCGGCAGGAGTCAAGTAAACCTCGAAAACCACATTTCACGTAAAAAGACGCTACCGCTCCCTCTCAGCGGGAGGTAACTTTCAGGCTGGGGGAAGTTCAGCCGCTCAGTCAGAGATCCCCGCGGCTCCGCCGGGCCGCGGAGAGCCCGCCGGCCCCGGCCCCGCTGCGGGGGCACAGCGCCTCGCCCGGGGCGGGACGCCTCC
>VXAL01007712.1:51600-65640 GCA_013399475.1 Chauna torquata | reverse complement strand
AAAAAAAAAAAAAAAAAAGTAATATTGATCCCTTAAAGTCTGAGGCAACAGCTTTTTTAGTGAATAAAATTCCCTGCCGATTTGGCAGTGTAACCAGAAACAAACCTTTTAATAGTATATCTCTTACTAAGGATTCTAAATTACACTTTCCCATAAAATTGAATGTGAACTCCATTTTGTTATACAAGGTATTCATGTTTCTATAGAATTAGAACCATAAAATTTTTGTTTGAATGAGTAGGCCTTTTAGTTTACTACCGTCTTTAATTTTCTAGCAAATTTAATGACAGGGCTGACACTAGAGCACTACTGATACTTTTCCTTCTGACTGCCATAGTCCCCAAATATACTTATGGTATGCGCAGCAATTCATGTGAAGTATTTGGAGATTATGACAGTTTTCTGTGTTCAAAAAACTACCCTTCCCAACACCAAAGGAAAAAAAATTTGAAGGTTCACAAAGTTTCAGGTTTATTTTCTTCCCTATTATTGATACAGAAAAAGATAATGAAAGAGAAGGGGATCATAGTCAAAAGGAAAACTATATATTCAGAGAAATCTGTTAGAAAGATAACTGTAATAAAAGTTGGCTAAATAGGTATTTGAATTCTGATATTAAAAATACTATTTGAAGTACAGAAGTAACAACACTTTAGTTGTAAATTTACTATGTTGCAGAGTATTTTGTTACAAGCAGCAATGCCTATACCTACAAGATCCAGAAAAGTCGTTTGCCAAGTCTTGCCAGTTAATTATATAAGTTATGTTACTAGATTACCTTTTTCTTTTCAGTTGACTTGTATATAATATGGACCTATTTCTGAGCACACTAATTCTAATGCTCTGCACTGTGTAAGAAGGTGCAATTTAATCAAGTGGCAATGAACCAATTATACTGAACAATGTTTTAGGGAAATTATTGACAAAATGTGAAGTATAGTAGTTTCATCTGTATCTTTTTACATGCACGAGCTTTGAATTGCCTCAAATTATTTTTACACTAAACCTACTGAATCAAGATTATAAGATTATATGATGTACAAGATCATAAAATGTTAAACATTTTTCAAAATTTACACATTACAGTTACAGAAGTTATGTCTATATGACAACCTTCTCTTCATCCCCAGTATTTCCTTTTCCATTTCCACATTAATTTATAGAATAAACAAAATATCAAAATTTTAAAGAGGTGATCCAGGCAAATCAGTTAACTTGTTTTTTACTTGCAGTTTCTACAAATAACGCTAATCAGTTGGGTTAATAGGCAAAGCAAAGATACAATTTAAGTTTATGTTTCGTAGGAAAGTCTAATAATAATAGAATAGCCCTGGAATTCTTTCAAGAGTAACAAATTGCTTGGCAGTGAGTATTTTCAATATTTGAATTTAGTGAGTGGAATCATGCTGCAGCAAGGCAAAGGAATTCCAGATAAAGGCAGCAGAATGAATTAAGTCAAAGATCCTGAAGGAGAAGAATGGATGATCTAGACCACAAAGGTAAATATCATGGCCTCACTGACAACAGAGGAGCAAAAATTGTCCTCATAGTGTTGGTGAAGGTATGTCAGAGATGTAGGTATGACTGTGGTTTAGTAGAGCATCAAAATTAAAATGCAAGAGAGAGCAGAATTATATACTAAACAAGCACGAGAGTGCAAGAAAGGTAAGCTTTTGTATAAGGGCATTATCCATCTCCATCAATTAAACAATTCCAGCTGATTTAATTGCAAACTGAGTTGGGTCTCAAAATGATAAAAGAGTTTTATTCATGAACAAAATGCTTTGGGAAAAAAATTGTAGTTACTAGAGTGAATCAGATTCTACTCACACTATCCAAATAGTCTGTTTGACATAACCAAGAATGATTAAGTGAGGACATACTTCAAGATTGTGTCTGAGCTGTTTATCTCCTGGAAGTTAAAAGACTTACATTGCACTCTAACAGCACATAAAGCCTCTTAGGTTCTTTTCTAAGAATATTCAGATCCAGTTAATGATTTTAGTGAGATATTTATTTAGTAATTAGACGTAATAGTAAATATAAGCATAACTGAATGTATACTGTTAATGCTATAAACATGCTGGGTTACAGTTACAAGATTATGTGCCCAGTTTTAAGGATCTAAATTTCAAATCGTAGTTGAAACATTACTGCTAAAATTTAAAAACATACTTACACCTTTAAAACAGACTTAAATTTAAATTTGGATCCTTTATTTTTACGAAGAGGCAAGAACTTAAATTTCACACCATACTTACGAAAATGGTGAAACCGAAAGTGAGGTCAAACTACAGTTTTGCTTTTGAGTGGTGTTAGCTATGGGCAAGTTGGAGCTGCCTGTGTCTAAATAGTTGAGTTTTATAATAACTTAGAAAAATGGAAAAAAATCACATGCTTTTTTTATATATTGCTTCCGAAATCAAGCCTTGTGGCTATCATACTTTTTTACTTGAGCTAATACTGTATCTACTTAAAGATTTGAATCTTCCTGATTGTTTTTCCCTTTTTGGTACTGCTGCCTTGTAGATGAAAATGAGAAAACACTGAGGTTGGTTCAACACAAATAATAGTAAAAGTAAACAACCAGATGTATTATAACAACACATATTTTTGCCCTTATCCAACTACAGCTTAATGCAGAAATTGCTCCAGGCACTGGAGCAGACATGTTTATCATTACCACAGATTAACGTTCTGTTTGAATAGTAACTCCTATTCAAGCCTCCATATCTACGCAACTGGTGTGATGTGACATACAAGTTTCAGCACATCAAGTTGAGCTAATCTCCTCTAAGAGAAAGCAATCGCTCCCATGGAAAACTAGCCGTAGGATGCAGTAACTATATTGTATGTGAGACGTGGGTGGCAATTATGTCAACATAGCTGATATAATCTTTAATTACTTCTGGAAATGTCAAATATTTTTTTTCAGTTATATGCAATGGTCCTTCATACCACCATGAAACTAATCTGGTGCAATCATTTAGTCTTAAATTCTACACAAAATATTTTAACTCTAACTAATTTTGAAAAAGTGTTAGCATGAAGCATACTATTCCAAATCTGAAGACATCAGTCCTTGGCACACACTCAAACTGGCTTACAGGAAGTAGCCATTCACAATCACTTCAGTGAATTCAGACCTCCCAGGCAACCTTTACTTTGACCTTAAAACATGAAAAAAACATCTTGAAATACAGTCATAATCTACTAATTGAACTTCACAAAACAGCAATATGTCATTGAATTTATTTACTTAAAAGAGTCACAAAATGTCCAACACCTTTAAACACAATTAACATTAGTGTCAGAAGTGCTAAAATTGCAGTTTTGCTTGGACACCATGTTCCTTTCCACCAGCAGTAACAGCTCATATATTTGATGTTTGAAGAACACATTTGGATGTCCAGGGTAATTTTGCATGTAACTCTAATGAGACATGGGATTATGACTTCATACCTAGCATTAAATATTTATATATGTGTATGTCTGTGTGTATGTGTATAAAAATATGTATGCACATCCACAGATGCTAAGCTTTTCAAATATGTGACCTAACACTGCAATATAAATGGTTGCTCTTGATTTCGGTTATCGTAAGAAATTACCTGTTTTGTGAAGACATCAAGTAGCCTGCATATCCTAACTACACATTTAGCAAATTAACATTTACGGATTGTTTAATTTTTAAAGATGTGATAGAATGGATAACAAATTGCAGACTTGTGTTAACTACTATATAGGAAGCCATCCTCTAGGTCTAGCTACTTCATAATTTTCATATATGAATTTCCCAACTTTTTACATTCTTATCATTTTTATAAAATTTTTGCTGGGTTGTGTCATTATGATCAGCAGACATTTTTCAGTACCTGTGGAAATAGCTATATTTCCAGAGCCATCTACACTTCAAACTTAGTGTGATTGAAGGTTCTCTGTACCTGTCTAGAAATAAAGCACAGAAAGTGGGACTGGGCTATACTGTTCTGTTCAAGGCAAGTTCTTAAGCTTAATGCTTTGAGTAGACAGCCATGACACCTTGAAAATTCCTGTGAGATCTGTGAAATTTATCTTCTACACTATTCTTTCTCCCTTACACTACAATGGTCTAAACTTCTTAGGAAAAGAAGTTAAGGTAGCAGGGTAAGCATCTAAATGCTATTCACAATAAATATTTAAGAGAACAGTTAAAGAATGCTGTTACGTGCCAACAAGCCATATCTATAAAACCTAGGAAATTTCATTTCTATTAAAAAAAAAAGGTTGAAAAGACAGGGACTCAATTGCTAAAAATGCAGATTTAAGGTGTCTTTTTACACATTAGTTTTGTCTTGTGAATAAGTTGTAGCATATGTTTTATTTGGTTAGTAAAAGATATATCTTAGTGCCTGATCACTGCTTCTTTCAATGCACAGGATTAGTAGCATTCAGGACTCTAAAATCGAGTGAGACAGCAAGGTATTGCAAACATCACTTGCAGGAGTTAGAATATAGCCTTCAAGAAGACAAACTCGGTTCTGTCCTGACCGAGTTTGTCTTCTTCTATGACATCGAAGCCACTTAAATCAATGTTAATCACAGGTAGCTGAATTGATCATGTAGGTGGGAGTTGTCAGTCACAGATAAAACAGGTGGTGACAAAAGGTACCAGAGTTTAAAAATAGTCTTATCCCTTTGTCCTCACTGTGAATGCGTTTCTCCCTATCTGTCTTCTTATAAACTTCCATTCTAATTGCAACCCACTGTTCTTCTATGGTCATAAAGGTTTTGAATATGTTTCTTGGTTGCTTGATCAGACACAACATTAAGGAAACCTGGAACACATTACTTATGGGAAGTTAGAATGAAAACATCTTCCTAAGTTTTGCAAAACTATTATGATTTTATTTAAAACTTCAGTAAATGAGAAAAAAAATTGCTGCACATTTTCTGATTTGACCCGAACTTATCAACTACTCTGTGGTACAATATGGTATGTCAGATTGCAGTTTTGCATCATTTCATTTCCACCATATTAAAAGGACAGATAAAAATTGAGGTTCTGTAACAAGAGGTTTGCTTAAACCTTGAATAAAAAGGACATGTAGCTTTCCTTTGTAATATATTCTTGATCAGGTCTCTTTAGTTAGGCTTGACAGGTTTGGCCAAACTGTAGAAGAAATAACAAAAGGAAGCTATTACACTGCTACTAACTTCTGGCACAAGTGAAGTGAGATTTATTGCATAGTATGTCACTACAGAGGGGAAAAAGAAATTACTAAAAGGGGGATTTTTTTAAATTATAGGTCTAAGAAGAAATCAAGAAAATGCATATGTTGCAAAATCTCTATGGGAAAGGGTTTAAATTTCTTTTAGCAAAAAGTCAAACAGTAACAGTAAAAAATGAAAATCTGAGGTGCATATGTGATGAGTGACTTTGTGCCCATAATCCCTGGGAGGGCTTATTTTGAACTTTGAAACTTCTGTGCTTACAGTGGTTGTCTCTACACAGATATCTGTTGCTTTCTCTTTAATACGATTCATTATTTCTTGAGAACTTTTAGCTGACTTTCCTAGTAAAGATTCTTTGCTGCCAGACCTTAGCTGGCTGCCTCTCACTAATCCATGCAGTGTTTTCTAATAATGTGGAACAGGATTTTAACACCTACTTTCTAGATGCATGGTTGCTTCTATTCACCAGGGTTTAATTCACAGTATAATTTACTATAGTACTGTGTGAGTTATATAAAAAACACCTATGTGCATTGACTGTGTAAAAAGATCCCATGCCGGCTTAGAGGAACTGAGGGTAAACAAACAATTTTCTTTAAAGGCTTTGAGGAACAAGTATTGTCAACATTTTATTCCACACTTATTATCTCCAATCCACAACACACAATGAGACTCATATTGGGACCATTCTGACCACTGAAATTAGTAGAAGCTGACAGTTTTTCAGTAAGGCTGTGCTTTTAATCTTTAAAAGATTATTTAAAACAAAATAATTACATTAAATAAATCAGAAAATGTTTCACTTTGGTTCCTGAAATCTGTTCATTTGGATCAGCTTAAATATTTGTCAGGTTTGTTAATGGTTATGACATAGTATAAGAAAGAACATAAATTATAATGCCCTCAAAAGCTTCAGAACAGTTACCCTGGATACCACCATCATTTTTGTGAGGAATAAAATATTTCTGTAAATACACATAACTAAATATATTCGTTATAGTCATCAGTTGCTGATGTAATAGGGGAGAACTACAATAATAAAGGGTAGGTGGTATATCTGGGAACCTAGCAACACTGAATTAGTGGCTTAAATCTTACAATATTACTTAGTATTATACAGTATGAACCATATTATCTTTTGATCTATGATCTTTATTTAATTCCAGAAACTGAAAGAGAGGTATAATGACTAGACATGCAATAAATAACAATTAAATAAATATACAATGAGCTGTTTTTAACAAACTGGAGTTTTTTGAAGAGAGGAAATCTATTTGAGCTGCTGCTCATGTGATAGTCCATCACAATGATTCAAGCAAGCATTTGAAATGTTTTGGTACAGATGCTTTTAATAATCTGAGCCTGTGTTTCCAAAACATTTTTTCAAGGTGTATTGTTGGTACTTCTGAAATGGTTACTTGATATTATATTGAAAGTATAGTACAGTATAGTATAGTAGGCAGAAATTGACACTTTTTGTTCTAAGTATGAAGCTAAATGGTGTTCTCATAGAGATGAGAAAGATGTAATAAATTTGTGTCACTGTCACTGCTTTTTAAATTATGTCACTTCTAACTGCTTTGCACAGGAAGAGAAATAGGAAGAAGACTTCAAATTATTTTATAGTCAAAAGCCAGTAAAAGGTGAAAACATGGAGTCCTTAACTTCTCAATCCTTCAGAACTAGCAAACAACCTAACACATCTTAGTCCAAATACTGTTTTCTAAGACTGAATAGCTAGTGATAACAACAATGCCAATTTTTTACGAAAAGAAAATAATCTTCTGAGGACTCATAGTATAAATAATGTGAACACATTGAACTGTTACAGGGACTATCAATTGAGCTTAAAACTGAATGTTGTTCTACTTGTTCAATTGACCGTTTTTACACAGTGTATGGATAAAGAACGAGAAACAGAACTATGGTTTTCTGGTTATCTGTTACATACAAGATGCCACTAGAGGGACTTGTACAGCCAAGAGTAGCTTACAGGAGCTTCAGAAAGAGTTGTGGATAAATTATTAACAAAAAATGAAATATGAATATGAAGTAGTTATAGCTATATTTTTAAATCACACCTAAAAAGAATTCTGCCTTTCAATCTCTGTCTTTTCTTGACAGCATCCTAATTTTTTTGTAATATTGACATCCCAAAATACAACATCAGGTGCATGCCTTTAATATTATCCATATCACATAGCTAAAAATATACTTTGGTTTGACTTCTGAATATGGATTAAGTACCTTTAAAGTTGTTCTCACTCCCTTTGATTAAAATTCAATTTGTGCAATTCAAACAGTTCATTTGTTTCTGTGCAAGCAAGGCAATGTAAAACAGTATGCATAGTTTACAAAGACACCTCATATATATAGATGATGAATATTCCATGAGGTGAGAGGATTGAAGAATTTTCAAATGAATTTGGAGAAGATGTCTTTAAAGTGATCTAGCTGCACCACATGAGTAAGCTGCTTAAATGGGATAAGGAATTTTCCACCCAGTATTTATAAAATGAGCACTTGAACTGCAGAAGAAAAGATATTGCTGTTCTTTCAAGTTTTTCTACACATCTGTTTCAGGTAGTAAAATATGCAACATTAGTCCAAGAAGTGAAACACTATATTGCCATATGTAAGAAATAATTTGACAGTAAAATAAGTAGCCAAACTATCACAAAAATATATTTGTATAATTGCCTGCTGTAAAGTTCAAAGTGGGGTTAAAAAGCTTTGATAGTTGGCTTTGTATTTACTCCAGACAATGCCCAAATTTATATTAGTTTCTAGAAAATGAAGTAGGTAACAATTTTTGCTTAGATTCATGAGAAACACATTTCATATGACTGTTTATTTTGTCCATTGACAGGATATAGCCAATCCAAGTTCCATTATAATTTTAGATCTTATAAAAGTGGACTTTTAAAAACTTGATAATCAGTGTTCTGAAGTTCCTGAGAAGAATGAGTTGAGGTACTTAAGGCAATGAGAATTTTGTGCTACTACAAAATGGCTGGATCTAATTCAAAGCAGAAAGTATCATAATCTGTTCTGTAACATTTCTAGTGGATGCAAGCTGTTTATTATACCTAGAAAATATTTTTGACACAAAAAGAAATACCTTAAAACTTTCCAACTTAAATTTGAAAGTAATGTTATATTGCACAAAAAATGTATGTTAGCTAATGCCTTTAAGGAACATATTCTTATTTTTAGGCTGAATCAAATGTAAAATATTGAGAAAATTTTGATATTAGTGAGAAAATAAAATATTGCAGTGGAGAAAATATTAGAACCGGTCTACAAAACATTAGCAGTTTAAGAAGAATGCAGAAAACTTTAACACGTGGCTCTTAAAATGGAACAAAAGTACTCAGAAAAAATAATGCTATTTTTATTAGAAGTTTGATATTATAAAATACTCTCACCTTCATGTTTTTATAACAGTTTTATGTAAATTCAATTCTACTCAAAAAGTACCTTTTTGAGTACAAAAGACCCAGTATTTTTTGTGTGGGTGTGTGCTTTTTCTGCTAATTTTTAAAAAGAGAATTGTGAATTTGACAGTAGAGCATCAGAATAAGTAGATTAGTGACCTTACCATATTCCGTGGAAAGAAAAACACTGACAACAGAGATCTAGGCAAACGATCTAGAACATTTTTATTAGATCAACAGGATAGATAAGATTTTCCCACAAGAAGTTTCCAGTCACACATGCTAATATGCAATAAGCATGCAACATGGTAGTTCTGTACTACAGCGATACATATGTAATGTATATGGATGATTATGTGAATACAGAGAGATGATAAAAGCAAACCCTAAACAAGACAGACTCTTAAAATCAGGAGTAAAAATTACTACCCTTTCACTAGCAGCGCAGTTACTTTTAGGGAAGGTACTGTGTCTAATTTATCTTACCAATAAAAGTACAGGAAAACCTTTAGCATCCGCAAATGGGAATCTCTAAATAAAAATTGGTTAAAGGGCAGAGAAATGCAGACATGGCACACAAAACAACAACAAAAATCTTAAAGTATATAATGTAATTGGATTGTACCCTAATCTGAATACAATAACATATTGGGCATTCAAGTGGTTTCTTCTACCTTTGTCCCATGAAAAGTCATCGCTCACCTTTACCTCACATCTCCTGTGCTTCCTGGGCATGTAACATCCTCTTAGCCTGTAAAGACAAGTTGACTTTTGCTGCCTGTAATAGCTATTCACATATACTGAACTACTATGCTGTCTCTGACAGTTATGTATTTTTCTCTGTATTAGCTTATTCTAATTACTAATACCTGGATTTACTCAAAGAGGATTAAGTGACAGGTCTACACTCTGACAAACCCAGATTTTTTCAAGATTGTAAGGGCTGGGCAATGCTGCAGGGCTGTAGCTCAGGCAGGGACCAAGCATGAGAGCCTCAGCCAAAAGCAGCTCCCACAGGCAGGGGTCAGCCCCGACTGTGGCCTCCCTGTGCTGCAGTGCTGCAGGGGAGCCTCTCCCCACAGCCAGCAGCAGGACGAGGACCAAACCCAGCTGCACTGGCTCTGAGCTCAGCATCCCCCCCACATCTCCTCCCAGGTCGGAGGATGCTCTTGGAGCTCTTACAGCAGCCTCTTCTGAAGCTTGGACTTGCACTGTTTCCTAATACCTTTTTCCTAATGGTAGCCTAACCATGTCATAGCTCAAATCTTTTCCAAAAATCCCTTAGAATATCCAAAATGTTTATCTGGTTATTTTGTGGCATCAAGGACACATTTGTGAAACGTGGTATGGGAAATATTATTCTTCACAGATCTAAGCACTCCAGACAGGAGCAGTCACTGTACACATGTGCAGCCTGTGTACAGAAAAAATGTTCAGATTTTGTATAGTGCTGAGTGGCGCTAATGATTAGCACCTGTGCACTGTAAAATTCAAAATCCGTATTGATAAAGCTTGTTGCCAAGTTCTACATGCATCAGAAGTATGTAATACCATACTAGTTAAGCATACACTTAATAAAGTCATGCTCATCTTACAGGAAAAGCCAATTCAAACAGCAAACAGATCCCCATTTTCTGCTGATGAGACCACTTGTATAGTCTCTCCAAACTGATCTTATCTGCAATGTGTGTCAAGATGTACACCTTTTTCCTTGTTTGTATTCAACATAGATGGAAAACTCACCCTATAAAAAGCATATGGCTACACAGGACATCCTCAGCTACATCTTTTTCAAATCAGGTAAAGAGCTGTTTTGCCATTCGGTACAGCTGCACTTGTCACAACAATTCTTGGAAGAACGAAAAAAGAACTAAGTTTTTTGGACATCCAAAATAAATTTGGACCCCATCAGGCATCCAGGAAAGACAAAAGATAGTAGTGGACATCTTTAGTTTTTAGGTAGCTGCAGAAACTTCTACTTCAAAGATATTCATCCAAACTTAATTTTGTTGCTACAAATATCTGAAGTTAGGAACAGAGAACTTGCATAATTACAGTTTGTGATGGAAAGCTATAGTTAATATAATTTTCATTTTTACATAGATTATATGAGATGGCCACTTTCTGACATCATCTGACACTACCTAAAAAGTGATTGTTGCTAGAGGAATAGTAAAGTGGGAAACACTGTGGTAGAAAAGAGAGAAAATGTAAGAGTAGTTCAACTTATCCCTCATTCATTATTTTTAAAATCTCTTTAGAGGTTCAAATTCAGACAAATCACAACATACAGTAATAAAACAAATAATGACTAAGCTAGGCCTTTGAACCTAGCTTATATCTTTTGGATATTGAAATTAATAAAGTAATACTAGCATTTACATTTACAAGCATTAACATTTAAGAAGGACTGGAATATCAGAAAATCTTTTATACTGGAAATTTAAGAGCACATGTTAAGACAAGACACTTCCTCCACCTGAGAATGTAAATGCTCTCACATTGTCTCTTTCCCTGGCCCTCCCCTCATATCCTTTTCCCTTCATGGAGAAGTCTGTTGGAGCTGGAATTCCAGTAACTGTCTCTGCTCAAAATGAATGGATAGAAAGAGCCAAATAGTCTTTTAAAGAAGAAAAATGTTCTAATAAAGGTAGCAGGTCTAATGCAAATAAATTAGTTTTGCACTGTCTTCATCATGTTATTCAGCATCTTACTATTGGTATTTCTGAAACCAGAACAATGACAGCAAATGACTATTACTTCCCTAAAGATTTTACCCCTAATCTTGCCAAAGGCAGTGTATAGATGGGTCGGGCTTCTGAAAGTGATGTTGGAAGATTCCTGTTGAGAACATCTAAAAATTTCTTGATCTAATAACATAAAGTGACTGTTACATAATCTACTATCAGAAACAAAACTCTTTTCCTAAGTATTTGTGATACAGCTATTCCATGATTAGTAAACTTTTTATTTAGTTTGCTGATTTTTCACATGAAAAAGTGTTCTTCTATTTCCTAATATATTCTTCATTAGCTCTAGTTTTGCTTGAGATTTTTGAACACTTTTTCGACCCTAACTTGTTAACATGGAAGTCTTGTTACTATAAGAGAGCAATTAAGCATACTTTGGGGGAATACTTTTTTCAATTAAAATCGATATTTGTAAGCATTCTTGGAGATATATCCTTCTTATAAAAAAACATGAAATCTGAAAGAGTTTGAAAGGATCACTTTTTTCACAGTACAGTGCATACCAAAAGAAGGAACATCAGAGGACTGTATGGAATTGTGTTTGTACTGATCCTCAGTTTCTTTTAAGGCTTCCAGGTGAGGCCAAGACTTATTCCAATATGCTGTTGTCCAGTGTTTTCCAGAGTCTTCTAGTCTTCTGACCCAAGTCACAAGCATCGATTTCATATGTAATGGGAAATTTGTTGATCTATGTTTACAAATGTTATTTATGGGCTCCTAGAAATGCACACAGCACAGAAGGTACCCTACTTATTCAATACTACAATTTTTGACAGAAAACTTCTTCCCTTTGTGGTGGTTTTACCCAGCTAAACAGCCGACCTCCACCACAACCGCTCGCTCACTCCCCCTCCTCAAAGAAACGGGGAGAAAATATGATGGACCAGGGCTTAAGGGTTGAGATAAGGACAAGCAGGTTACTCACTAATTATCGTCACGGGCAAAACAGACTCAACATAGGGAGATTAATATAATTTATTACTATCACCAGCAAACTAGAGCAGTGAGAACTATAAGCAAACGAAAAACACCTTCCCCCCACCCACCCTCTTCTACCTCCTCCCCCCGAGCAGCGCAGGGGAACGGGGAATGGGGGCTGCGCTCAGCCCATATCGCTGCGTCTCCGCCGCTCCTTCGTGGTCACTCTGCCCCTGCTCCAATGTGGGGTCCCTCCCACGGGATGCCATCCTTCCCAAATGGGTCCTGCGTGGGCTTCCCACCGGCTGCAGCTCTTCAAGAGCTGCTCCAATATGGGTCCGTACCACGGGGTCCATCCTTCAGGAGCAAACTGCTCCAGCATGGGTCCCCCACGGGTGGCAGCTCCCACCGGATCACCTGCTCCTGCGTGGGCTCCTCTCCACGGGCTGCAGCTCCAGCCCGGAGCCTGCTCCTGCGGGGGCTCTCCGTGGGCTGCATGTGGAGATCTGCTCCATGTGGTGCCCCATGGGCTGCAGGGGGACAGCCTGCTCCACCATGGGCCTCACCATGGGCCGCAGGGGAACTTCTGCTCCGGTGCCTGGAGCACCTCCTCCCCCTCCTTCTTCACTGACCTTGGTGTCTGCAGGGCTGTTCCTCACTCCTCTCACTCCCAGCTGCTGTTGCGCAGCAGTTTTTTCCCCTTCTTAAAGCTGCTCTCACAGAGGCGCAAACAACATCGCTCATTTGTTCAGCTCTGGCCAGCAGCGGGTCCCTTTTGGAGCCGGCTGGAGCTGGCTCTGATCTGACATGGGGCAGCTTCTGGAATCTTCTCACAGAAGCTACCCCTGTGGCCCCCCTGCCACCAAACCTTTACCACATAAACCCAATACACCCTGTCACTTTTTCCTCTTTGGAAACCACACACTCACCAACGCCCTCTGGCTTGAGGAATCTATAGCAACACTTATCAAGACATTCTCCATCAACCAGAGCCGGACAGAGACACAGCACAATCATTAATCCTCCACGGGATACAAAGTGACACAAAACCCTGCTTTACAAGCCACAAGGGACCACTTGCCTAGCAGACTGCTGAAATGTTGCTTTTAGAGGAAGCGTACACTCATTCACAACTCCTGGGCATAAGAGGGTTTCAACTTTGACCTCCAGAGAGTCTCTTGTGCATATCCTTATTTGCTTCATTCTGTGAGATCAGAGGGATGATATCTTGTTAACACCAAGTCCCCTAGTCAGCTTTTATTCTTGAATACATGTAGAAGCTTGAGCACTGACTTGTGAGTTTGGTATTTCAGCATAAAACTTTTAGGGACTGCATCCTGTACTACAGCTCAGTCTTGATTTAGGAACATATGTTTTCTGCAATGCATATGGGAATAATGAGACTCTGGAATGGAATCCACAGCAAGTAACACACCAGGAGGCGGAGATGTCTGAACTAGCAATAGGAAATGGTCAGAAATTCATGGACTTCTAAAATGCAATTTTTTCAGCTCTGAGTTTAAGAGGCCACAAGTTTGAGGCCACAAAACTGTGAGGTGGGGTGGAATGGAGGGCATATTGTTTTCCATTGCAGATAGGAGAACTGCAGCCTACATCCATAATGAGGGTTGCTTTTTCCTTGAATAATTCATACTGTTGCTTTGTTTTGTAATAAGCACACTTTTAGTAAGATGCAGATTCATCTTATTTTATTTTATTTT
>VXAL01007712.1:34514-51540 GCA_013399475.1 Chauna torquata | reverse complement strand
TTTTTTTTTTTTCTAAACAGAAGATCTCTATCTCTGTAGGTGATCTAAATATGAGCAGGAGCAACTTTCTGTTCCTGGATATTTATGTTAGAGACTGATTCCTAAGTATGGGGCCTAAGATGAGGTGGGGAGTTTGGGAGAATGTTTTGCCTCCCCTTTTACCCATTCTCATCATCCACATTAGGTTTCATCCCTTTAAAACTTCCAGAAGCCCTGGAGGCTGCACACAAAATTAGAAGGAAAATAACTGTTTATTGAAGCTCATACACAGCACACTGGAGACATCTTTTCAGCTACAGACAACATCTGCAAGAGCTATGTCAGATGCTGACATTTTCTAAAATTTTGTAGGTTTGCAAATGTAAGCCACAATATCTCATGTGTGACAATAGTAACAGGTTATGTAACTGAAGGGAACAGAACTATTAGCAATATGAAACTCCCTGAAATCCTGCTTGTAGCTAAGGAGCCTTTAAAGAGTCTTTAAAGAAAAAAATCCACATTTTCATGTCCCAAAAATGGACCAAGTTAAGCTTCACTTCCTTTCTCTCAGGTTGCTTAGCTCCTACAGTAAGAACATACAACTTTGATTATGTCTTCTCACAGTGGAATACAATGTAGTTTTCTAAAGACAAACATGCAGTATATGATATTGGGCAAAATTCTCCTTAAAATTCCATCCAATTCATTTGTTGGTAATATCTATCATTTGTCATGTATAAAAGAAAAAAAAAAAAAGATTTCCAATACATTTGTTTTAAACAAACATGTTTGTTTTAAATGTAGATAGTGTATATTCTACTGTTGGATAATTATGCTTATGCATTATCTTATTACCAGTACTATCTTATAATATTTCATATGATATCTTCAGAGTTTCACAGAAACTAGTGTGAGGCTCAAAGGTAAGGAAAATACACAGTAATATATTCTCATTGCTATATTTCTAACATAGACTTTTTATGACTTAAATAAGAATTAATTATAACTTAAAGGTTGCAATTTCATTCCATAAGAGGTAATACACTTTCTAATTTCTAAAAAAACAGTGCTCTCTCAAGTTATACAGCAGTCATTTCATTTATTAGACTTCATTATTTTTTAAAAAACAAAACCAATTGCTGAAAGGATAACATGTATGAGTATAGTTTGATAACAGACTTTGATTTCTTAAGTACACCATGATTAAGAATTCAAGATATACTGCAATATTTTATTTTTTTCCATTAGAGTTCTCCTATTACACCATTTTCAGACTGTAAATTATTTAAGCGAGTTGAACTTACTGTGTTGAATAATTTATTTACTATGAAATTGTAAATTGCAATATCCTGTCAAATTTCATGCAATCTAGTGAAAATAATCCAATTTTTTGAGGCTTGATATTATTGGTTACATGAACTTCACCAGTGACTGGTAGATGACACTAAATAAAATTATTTACTTAGTTATTATAGTGTAAGAAAGGAAAATACAAAAGTAAGCAAAAAGTCAGGAAGTAAACAGGTCTAAGTTTTTTTTAGTGAGACAACGAAATCATTGACATTCCAAGAACTTGAAATTTTGCATTTGTCATTTAATTTGCTGTAATGTGTCAGAGATTTTGATTATACTTTATAACAATTGTCTTTTAACTGACCATTTTATTTACACAGCAGTAACCAACCGTAGTGATTAGCTCTCTTATGAAAATTAGTGTACAATTTGCATGAGCTAATAAAAAAATTGTATTCCAGAATGAGACTGTTTGACTTCTTTTTCAAGTAAAGCAAAGATGTGTCAAAAAAAGAACTGTAGTCCTTCTCTCCTGTTGTGATTTTTGTGAAGCCATGGCAAATATAAAGCAAGGGGGATTTCCAGTTAAATAAAGGAAATTACCTTATTAGTGATAGTACCAATAACCTTAATGGGAAAAAAAAATGAGTAAGGAAAATAAAATTTGGCCAAGGAAACAACAATTATGCAGCCTTTGGAAAAATAAACTAACAGACTGTCTGCCGCAACAGAATGGATAAAACAAACTCAGATTCCTGCTGACCCATATGGACTGTTCAATAGCAGTCAGGGATAATGCTCTGCCATAACAGCTCATTCCTTAGTGAAAAAAAATGAATACGTTGTTCTGACAAGAACATATAGACAACATATGTCGTCTATTTAAGACACAATTAACAACTACGAAGTCCATCTAGTAAAGGGGTATTTATTTGAATAAGTAGACAATTTACAGACAAAAGATTATTCATTATACACTTTTTAGAATGTCATTAGCTATGCTATTCACAATCTTATGTTTATTTCAAAACCTAATTCTTCTGTTTGAGATATGTCCAACATGCCCTAATTCTGTTTTTAAACTGGACCAAAGCACAGTAACCATCTCAAAAGTCAATGGATTTCAGTAGGGTAACGAGCAGAAATGAGCATCAACAATCACAGTTCCTCCTGTGACATACACAGATAGGATACAAAGAAGATGAATTATTTCCATAAATGCAGGACTAGCATCCTTGAAATCGCTTTCCATTAATGCTGCATTATTTTATTTATTAAGTAATTTAGTTTTAATTAGATGATAGATTTACATCAGACAGGGTCAGATTTTCCTTACAAATTGCAAAGTGGATTATACTGCCCATGAAATTATGTCTGCATTCTGCCTTTCCAGAGTAAAAAATTTGGAAGGTAAAACTGCTGCACATTACATCAAGATATCCAGATATAGCTACTCCTATTATTCAAATGGCTGCTAATGCAAGCAGCTTCAGTTTGTTCTAAAAGTTCATTTGCATTTACTTTCAAGTTCTTTAACAACACTTTTTTTCTTCCAATGAAAAATTCAAATATTTAGTGACTTAGTGGGTGTCTTTCTTCCTGCAGATCTGAAACTAAGGAAGACTTCAGTTATTCAAAACAGCTAGTCTATTCAAGCTACAAGCAGATCTGAACTGGATATCAATTAGGGAAAATAGGATTTATGCTTGCTTCCTAGTTTTCCAGCCACTAGAGGGCAAGGCTTTTCTGTGCTTTTTTCCATTTAAAAAAGTATTTGACTCCAAACACATATGCTTTGTATTTCCTGTAAAGCATAGATGAGCTTGAACGCACCATTCTACCAGGTACATATGAACTTGAATCCTTTCACCACTATTGAAAAACTTTCAAGGAATAAATAAAGCCACAAAATGTGCATTTTCTTGTGGCTACCAGGATTTTCTTAAGTCAATGGTCGTGGTAAACAGGAGAGAAGATAAACTTCCATTTGACATCAACCTGTGTTAACTCAATTCCTCACTTACTTTAAGTGTGCAACCTGCATCTTTGTGTTCATTATTTTATAAAACTATTAAATGCACGAAAGTAAATTGGAATACAGATGTCAAGTGCTTCCTTCAAACCTCAAACAGTTTGAAAGGCGATGTTTATTCAAAAAAGGTCAACTGTCATTTTAATAACGGGAGTATCTATCTTGTCTTCTCTTTTTTCCATTTTTGCTTCTGACTCTTTATTATTCTTCGGAGCACACATTTCCCCTTCTTCCAAAGATACGTAACCTCTTACTTTTTACACCAGCAATCTCACCCCATTTTTCTTTGTTTTTTTAACACATTCTAAATTTTTTGAGCTGTTTTGTTGAAAATTTTGTCCCTACTTACATCTTCCAAGCATTGTAATTAATCTTCCTGTTTCTTACTTCTGGATGGGCTGGATATTACAAGGCCCAGTTCTGAATGACTATGTTTTGTAATCAGTCATATTCTGAGGTCTTCTCTATATAGCGTATTTTGAACCCAGTTGTCATTGCTCTTTTCTCATTTATCTTTTATCAGGTATTACTGCTAGCATAAGCTTACCTATTAAAGCAATGTTGAACTGAGTAAATCTGTTGAGTTATTATCACCTCTCTCAGGAGCTGCTCCAGCATTTGACTATACTGCGTGTCTCCAGTTATTTCTTTATGTTAATTTTTACCATTTAGTCCTTCATTTTATACACTTCTCTTCCTATGTTGTTTCTGCTAGTGGATTTTTTTTTTTCTAGTGGTGTTTTTGAGAAGGAAATATTGCATTCATCTGTACACTAGATTTGCTCACCTAAAAACCATCTTCATGGCTGTGTTATGAATCACTGAATAAAGGAACACAGCATTTGGCCGATAAACTTATAAGGATAAATATAAGTTTTGTAACACTTAGAATATTCGGTTCAGTTCAGTTTGAAAGACTTACTTAGAGTTTTGTCAGTTGTCAGTACATCCTTGTAGCTTTAGGAATTAATTTTTTCTGATACCAACCTGTGGATGCTCATAATGTCAGTTCCTTTTACATTTGACATCCATCTCAATTTCCTCCCAAAACACAGATGACTCGTGTTCTTTCTGGCAACACCCTGTGTTGGCAGGCTATTTTCTGGAATGGTTAGCCTGTAGAAGCTGTGGTTGCGCACCCACTTGTAAGAACAGGTGGTGGTGTCAGCTAAACTTCTCTCACAGACTTCAGTCCCATGGCTGTGCTGGCTCTTTCAGGTCCAGTACTGCCTCAGCTCAATCCCTATCTTGGGATATCAATGGACATTTTTTGTCTGGTCCCTACTCTTCGATCTGGTCAACACAGATGAATTATTTGAAGGAAACATTTTCATTTGCTTAGCTCCTAAAAGCCATGGATTTCAAGACGTGGTCCTCATGAAAGTCCATCAAACAGATACATGAAACAAAAACACAGCATGAAATTAAATAAGAAAGAAACCAGAAGCAGATTGGGTTGCACTGCAGGAAAAGCTGTGTCTGTAAGGACTGGAAGACAAAGGCCACAGGATGTCTTGTGCCAGATACAGCTGCCAGATACTATCTTGTTGTCTTGATAATACTACCTTCCCTGACATATCCTCTTTAACTGATAGGGTAGTAAAAGGACTTGAAGCCCTTCTGTACAACTGAAGCTCCACCCTGGAGAGGTGTTCAAGCCATGAGTGCAGTAATGTGTCTGCAGTCAGATGTTCTGACTGACTTCACACACTGACTCAGCAGCCCTGCCAAGTTGGTGGAGTTGTATGGTGCCAGTGATGAAACCACTGCAAGTGGAAAGGACAGTTGTAAATTTACAGCTACCAGTCAGCTTAGAATATATTGCCTAAAACTATTCTGAATAGTTGGTACTGTCAAAAGTGCAGTCCTCCAATCAAAAAGAAATTTTATGTATGATTTTCAAATAAACATGATTTTAAATATGATTTTCAAATCAAAATGTAACACTTCCTGAGTAAATCTTGCTGCTATGTATAAAAATAGGAACAGTGGGGGACAAAACTACAGAAAAGACCTATTGTTCTCTTAATTTGTATTCTACTCTAACACTATGAGTTGTGTATAGACTTGCGGGAGAACTGGTAAGCTATCTCCATTGAATACATTACTAATACCTATCTAAAAAGGAAGGATTCTATAACTGTCAATATAAAATGATATAGTATAATACGGTCTTTAAGACGTTCCTCTGAACAAACATAAGAATTGATTGTTAGTTGATTGAACAGACAAGCAAGAAAGGTACATGCATTTACTCAACCACTGGCCACCTCCTTAAATGTAAATTGTATTTAGGGAATCAAAGGAGAGTGTCCCCCAACTTTCTTTAATTGATCAAACTTACCCATAGGTATAAAGTCACAGAAAATAGGTTGCTGCTGATAAATTTCACTTGCAGAAGAAAACCAAACTGTCTTTGTCTGTAGAATGATTTTCAGCATGGATCATGTTTCTAATTCACATACAAAATATTCATATTACATTAACTATTGAGAGTGATGGAGAACAACCAAATTAAATGTGCTGAAGGATGAGCTGGCAGGGAAGATGACCGGCCTGGGTGGGCAGGGAGCTTTTGCAGGAACTCAAGAAAAAAAAGAGGGTGTATCACCTTTGGAAAATGAGGCAGGCAACTCAGGAAGTGTTCAGGGATGTCATTAGGTCATGCAGAAAGAAAATTAGAAAGGCGAAAGCTCGCTTAGAACTTAATCTGGCCACTTCAGTAAAGGATGATAAAACGGATAGGATGACGGTTGGACTAGATGATCTTGAAGGTCCTTTCCAACCTTGTGATTCTGTGGTTCTGTGATTCTGTGTTTTTGCAAATACATTATTAGCAAAAGGAGGGGTAAGGAAAACCTCCATTCTTTATCGGACGTAGGGGGGAATATAGTTACCAAAGATGAGGAAAAAGCTGAGGCACTTCACACCTTCTTTGCCTCAGTTTTCAACAGTAAGACAGGCTGTCCTCAGGACAACTGGCCTCCTAAGCTACTAGACAGGGATGGGGAGCAGAATAGCCCCCCTGTAATCCAGGAGGAAGTAGTTAGTGACCTGCTGAGCCACTTAGATGCTCACAAGTCGATGGGACCACATGGGATTCATCCTAGGGTGATGAGGGAGCTGACGGAAGAGCTTGCCAAGCCACTCTCCGTCATTTATTGTCAGTCCTGGTTAACCGGGGAGGTCCCAGATGACTGGAAGTTGGCCAGTGTGACGCCCATCCATAAGAAGGGCTGGAAGAAGGTTTTGGGGAACTACAGGCCTGTCAGCCTGACCTTGGTGCCTGGCAAGGTTATGGAACAGATCATCTTGAGCGCGATCACATGGCACCTACAGGACAGCTGGGGGATCAGACCCAGCCAGCATGGATTTAGGAGGGGCAGGTCCTGCCTGACCAACCTGATCTTTTATGACCAGGTGACCCACCTGGTGGATGAGGGGAAGGCTGTGGATGTAGTGTACCTGGACTTCAGCAAAGCCTTTGACACCATCTCCCATAGCATACTCCTGGAAAAGCTGGCAGCCCACGGCTTGGACAGGTGCACCCTTCGCTGGGTTAAGAACTGGCTGGATGGCCGGGCCCAGAGAGTGATGGTGGATGGTGTTGCATCCAGTTGGCGGCCAGTGACTAGTGGTGTCCCCCAGGGATCAGTGTTGGGCCCAGTCCTGTTTAGTATCCTTATTGATGATCTGGATGAGGGGATCGAATCTACCGTTAGCAAATTTGCAGATGACACCAAGTTGGGAGGGAGCATCGATCTGGTGGAGGGTAGGAGGGCTCTGCAGAGGGACCTGGACAGGCTAGATAGATTGGCTGAATCCAACGNTGTATCAGGAGTAGTGTGGCCAGCAGGACTAGGGAGGCGATTGTCCCCCTGTACTCAGCACAGGTTAGGCTGCACCTCAAGTACTATGTCCATTTCTGGGCCCCTCAGTTTAGGAAGGATGTTGAGGTGCTGGAGCATGTCCAGAGAAGGGCAGTGAGGCTGGTGAAGGGTCTGGAGCACAAGTCCTGTGAGGAGCGGCTAAGGGAGCTGGGGTTGCTTAGCCTGGAGAAGAGGGGGCTCAGGGGAGACCTTACCACTCTCTACAGCTACCTGACAGGAGGTTGTGGCCAGGTGGGGGTTGATCTCTTCTCCCAAGCAACTAGCAATAGGACAAGAGGACTCAGTCTTAAGCTGTGCCAGGGGAGGTTTAGGTCAGACGTTAGGAAGAAGTTCTTCACAGAAAGGGTGATTAGGCTTTGGAATGGGCTGCCCAGGGGGGTGGTTGAGTCACTGTCCCTGGAGGTGTTTAAGAAAAGACCACATGTGGCACTTAGTGCCATGGTCTAGTTGACAGGGTGGTGTTAGGTCATAGGTTGGACTCATTGATCTCAGAGGTCTTTTCGAAGCTAGTTGTTTCTGTGATTCTGTGATTCTGTAAATGCTGTATGTTAATTCTGAGGCTTGCTGCTCAAGGCAACTGTAGTCACTGGTCCCTTGCAGTAAAGATAAGACACTGAGTTCATCTAAACCCAATCCAGTGGCAGCACCTGCCCTGCACGGGTTGAAGAGCAGAGCAGTCATTACCATTCAGCTATTAATAGCTGTATGTATTTCAGGGAATAAATCAAGGACTTGAACTAGCAGAGTGAGGAACAATAATCACCAGTGTTAGGTACGAATTGTGTGAACTGTGTCAGAAAACCCTTCTTCTTCTGGCATACTTTGCTAAAAAAAAGTATAAGCATTATCTCAGTGGGAGATGACTGTTCAGTATCACTTGGCTGCTGCTCTTTGCTGACTTTGCACCATCAGTTCATCATGTACCTCAAGAATGATCATGACAGTATCAAAGGATGTAAAATTATTTGGAATGCAGTTTGAAGACGGATGAATGAGGAGAAAAGTTTTCACTGTAGTCACTCAGCAGTCCCTAGCAAGTAAGAACTTAAATGCTTCACATGAGCTTTCTACAAATATGAGAAATTCATCATCGAACTTGCTAGAAGGCAGTGTCAAATGCGGAAGGGAAAAGCTGCACAGCTCTATTCTGACCATTTAAAATAGAAATTCTATTTACCACTCTCAACTTTCATGGCGCCATTAGGTCTTCCTATGTTAGTAGAAGAAGCAAACTGTTTATGGGGAAGACTACCTTTTTTCTCCCATGTATTAGTCTAGTCATCTCATTACAGCAAGAAACAAGTTATCATTTTTACTCACCTAAAATGCATGTTTTAGCTATCAGCCCTTCTAAATCGGCAGCACTTTTGGAAAAATTTGCATATAGTTTTGCATACTAACTAATGTGTGAAGAGTAATATTCATTACAACTATTTTACTCTCTGGTGTATAAAACAGTCTTGAACTTCACCATCCTTCAGTGTATAGTTAATATATTCTACATGAACAACTAGATTAATTGTGTGTCTAGTAGAAGTTACAAGTATAATTGCGTTGGCTTCCTCATAGCATTTTGATTTACAATTTGAGTCTCTTAAGGACAAAATTGTGACAGAGTTCTCTTTTTAAATAAGAAGAAAGTAACAAGATAGCTTGTTTAAACTAATTCATATAGTCTAATTCCTGCATTTTTTCCCGTTGTGTTTAGCAGAACTTAATGTTGTTATTTTTTATTCCAAAAAGACTTTATGATGTCTTTTTTAAGATGCTCCTGCTTCTCTCAGTGCCAAGCAAAATCTGAAAACTAAAGGCTTAAAATGCAACATCACGAAGAAGAAGTGAGCACCTGGAACTTTTAATTTCTTTTCAAGGATTTGGTCTTTGATTTTTGAAGACACAGCGTAACATCTATTCTATTTCTCCCTGATTGCAAAATTGCTCTTGGGAGTTTTGCGAATGCCAGTGTGCGTGTGTGTTTGTGCATGTGTACACACGTACATATGCAAGCATATACTGATGTGAACTGTAAACATAGTTCACAGGATGAATTAACTTTCTCTTATGACAAATTTTGAATGATTTTTCTTCAATTGCAGTTAATGATGATAGACCGTACCTGAAAATGCAACAGCTATTCAAAAGTGAATAAGATTAAGGTTCCTGCAAGACCCTGCAAGAATCAAGCAAGATTAAGCAACCTGCCAGCAGTTAAATGAAACAAAATTTTCCTGTCTTTATGCACCAGAAGGGGAATTAATTCAAATCACCTGTTATAAGTTACATGTATGTGCAATTGCTGCATCTCACTTGAAATTCCAAAAGTCTGCTCTTTAGTCAGGCCGACTGTGTAAAACCAAATTCTCATGAGTGACTGGATAAACAGAACTTAATTTATGTTCCAAATGGGTTAAAATATAAGCAAGGAGAAAATCTGGATACATTCTGCAAAGGTATAATTCATTACAATCTTTTTAAAGCAAGTACAATACACATCTAATCCAAAATTTAAAGAGTACATAGCTCCAAACAGTGTCCAACAAATTTATTCCATAAATTTATATACAAAGAGAATGGGAATAAAATTCCGCAGTCGAACAGGAAAACCCTTGCTGTTGTTATAACATGCAGTCTCATGGACATGCTTTGCAAGCTTTGTATTACCTCTTCTCTCTCTCTTTTCTATCTCATTTACAGTTTCTAGGTTTCAAGCCAGCTCAGTAAATGCTATTGTGCCTCTCCAAGATGCACTGTAGCTGTATCACTGCTACAGCCACATGATTACTCTTATGTCTCAGTGGTAGCTGCTCTCCTAATGAGCCAGGATAAAATCATTAAAAAGTAATTGTGTGCAGGTTTTACAGATAAGTCTCTGCTCTGGGACAAGGCAATCCTGACAGACTGCAATATTTCTAAGGCAATATACTCCTCCCTTCCTGTTTAATGAGCCATGGATTTTTAATCTGGGAGTTTTGATGACAGGCGGGAGGAATACACAGAGGTCTGTCTGGAGGCATCTCTACGTTGTACATTGCTGTATTCAATATAGACAGTGAAAAGATAGGAACCAAAACCAGTTTTCAATCTACCCAGTGTATGTTACAACCTGTGCCACAGTTTCTTCTGGTAATTTTCAATCACAGTACATTAGTCCAACGGTATGTTGTTTTCAAATGATGGGCTGCATTGACTACTATCCTTTAATGTAAATGAAAACATGCAAAAACAGGAGTTGAGTTACACAGCAAAATGGAAGAAAATCTAATTCAAATTTGTAACATCACTGAGAAAACAATTGCAGTAGAGGATTTTCCATCCCCCTTTAACAAAAATTTTAAAGATGGAATGCAGTTATATCATGGATATATAAAAACCTGATAATGTCACAAAAAGAAAGAGAAAATGAAATATAAGATTTCCTTGTGGGAATTACAATATTCTTAGTACACTACATTCATAAGTAAACACAGTCCATCCGGTGATCATTTTGTAATAACATTCTATGAAAATAGGGAAAATAACAGGTGTGAAATGAATAAGATGTCTCCCAATGCATCTTGTGAAAACCACAAAATCTGCAAGAAAATAATGACACCATTTAGAAGTAGATAGTCTGCTTTTCCACCCACAGGCATGCATCCCATCATAAAAGCAGTCTGCCACACAACATACTCCACTTTCACCATGCTGCTACCAAAATTTCGAGCTTTTAGCATTCACCACACTGCATCTCCTGCAGACCACTCTACCTTGACTTTGCCTGATTAAGGTCATAACCCTGTCATGAACAGACATCCAGTGAAATAATTTGGTGAGTTAGAAAAGAGCAAATTTAAAAAATCTTTTAAGTGCCACTAATCTGTAAAAACACAAATTTCTCAATCCTCTATAACAGGTTTTATCAACTCCTGAAGAGAACAATAACAAGAGCACATAGCAAATAGCATTGCAGAGATCCAAGTAGATATTTGCATGCAAGTGGGGTAAACTGACTATGATGTGTTCTCCAGAGGTTAGAGCATCCTCAGATAAAAAGGCACAAAATACACTTACCCTGACTAACTCCCCTATGGGCAGCATATGCTGTGTCACACTTTTATTTAAGGCAAAAAGACCAGAATTTAATTTCAGCATTTGTTCAGAAGAACTCCCTTTCTGACGCACCAAGGGAAGAGTGCTCACCTGACAGGAAAGACGGGAATTTTGTATTTCCTCTGATGGTATTTATATACCACTTGTTCTTCTATACTTCAGATCTGGAAGGAGAAGCAGACAACTAATTGTGTCCAAAACCCCAGTACCCATTAAGTGTGCGAGTTTATAATGTCTCCATTTGTAGTCTTCAAAGGTGTTATGGGAAGATATGCAATTTCGGTGAAACCTCTTAAGAAAGAAGCATGAGAAAAATAGATATAGAAATGTGCATACCATTAGTTGACACTATTTCTTATTGTAGATATCCACATATATGTTCTAGTACTTCCTTAACTTCCTACGAGAAAGAGTTCAAGTTACTCTGAAACCTTTTCATTAGAAGAGATTCTCAGTTACAGTTTTTATGAGAAAAGAGAAGGCCCTTCAATCACATCACAAGGCCCGTTTAACTTCCCCAATCATTATAAAACAAGTACTGCTTATTTTCTCTCCCATACTGTCTCTCACCTCCTCTCCCACAAGCTATGTTGAAAGTTTTTCTTGACGTTTATGATGATAATGGCATCTGTGCTGTCCAACACATTTCTCCTTCTGTATTCCCACCCCTCTTCACAACTAGCTTCTGTCACACTACAAAGAACTGTACTGTGAAAGAGAAACACTTTGGCCAGGCCCTGATGCTGTTTATTCACTGTGGTTGCTTTACGAAATGTTCATTTCAATACTGGAATATCAAACGAAAAGGAAGAGATTCTCTCATTTTTTCTTGCCTTTAGAACATCAGATAATTTGATATGTCAAACACGAGACCATATTGTAATAAATAAAATTGGTACTTGCTGTGGCAAGAGGCCTTCTGGAAAAATGATTGAAGTCTGGAAGAACTGGCTATTTTTAGCCTGCCATCTAAGTCTAAGTCTAGAGAATACTGTTACATGCCAGGAGGTATGCACCTTTTGCAGTGTCTCAGGGTACAGATTTGATTGCTATTCTATCAAATACAACACCACATTGAATCTACCCCTTACAGTTGAATACATTTCTCATGTTACCTGATCTACACATTTCTCTTATGCTGCAGTGCAGGTCTAGTAGAAAGGCATTTTATTAAAGCAGCATTTTTCTAAATGATGTTATTAAAATGTATAAAGCAATTTCTTCAGCCTTGTTAGCTAGACAAGCTATTCTTAAGATTAAAACCAGGAAAGAGCAAATGACTAGAAAACTAGGCTGGAAGCAGATTCGACTTTTGCACCTGGTTTCGCTAGGATTTTTTTAAAGTGACCTTCAACTGTTCTCTCAACTATGGCATATTTTTCCCTCTGTATAAAATATGTATTACCATTCCTTATGTCTTTGTACTGCAAGAACTGAGACCCTGTCTTACAATGAGCTCTGCACATTTCGAGCTTTGTTCAAGACTGACACCTGCTTCACTTATTACTCAGGAGATACAGAGCAGTTTAGGGAGTAACTCATTTGTAAATTGAGAATATGACACACGCACAAAAATTTCAATCCCATATTGTGATCCCATAGATCAGACTGAAACTGCAAACATAGTAAAAGCATCAGCAAGTTACATGAATAAGCATTTATGGTTTATCTGGACAGTTCTACTATTATCCGTCTTACAAACTTTAGTTGAAGGGATATATTTTAACTATTCTTCCATATTCTGTTTTTATTCCTTGAGCTACATAATTTGTAAGTCTGCTCGTGCATCACTGATGTTATAGGAAAATATGACCAGAATTCATAAACACAGTACACTGTTCTAAACTTATTTGTTTTCTGATTTCATCCCTGGAGGACTTAACCTTTATATAGATAATTGGCAACATTTTCAACAGTCTCCAATCTCCACTAACGTTGGATATTATAAATTGCACACTGAAAGTTATTGATTACTGAGTTTCTTTATGCAACTGAGCATGTTCAATGCTTTTGAGGAACTAACCCCAGATCCTCAACCTTCTATTTTAATATTATCTCTAGGCTATCCATAAATGACATCACCTATCCCGTCCACAGACCTTTGCAATGTGGAGGAATGCTCAGTTTCTACAGAACCATGTAACTTCACTTTAATAAATCTGTTTACCTTCAGGGTAGGATAGGAGGATATGAAAGTTATGTGAACAAATTTTCCACCAAGACTATGGCTTAGTGCTTGCTACTTGATCAGCTCCTCTTCACAGTGCCTGCCTACAGAGACACTGTAACAGAATGGGTCCATCTCTGTAGCCTGTAGGACCGACCATGTCTTACTTCTTCTTCTGCATTACTACACTGGTCAGGCTGACGCAATGTCCCTGGTCACAAAGATACGCACTCATGTTCCAAGGCCAATGAAAATTTCAGTCTGATTGAGATTTTAGGCTTTCAGCTTATAAAATCAAAGACAGATGAGTGCAAGAAAGTTAGAGCAAATAAAGCTGCTGTAATTCAAGGAAAATTTCAGCCTAATGTAGGAAAGAAATTAAAAAAGAAATGGATAAATAACAGAATGGAGCATGAAGTTTTGCAACACCTTTGATTGCATAACAAAGAAGAGAAAGGTTTCCTAGAAAGCAGTTAGTTTTATTTTTATAGTGTGCCTTTCAAGGTGAGCTTGTAGCTTGTAGTGATGGCAGACTTGTACTGCAATATATAGTTCCTTGTGCTTCCTATCTCTGCCATAGGAAAAGTAGGATTTTTTTTTTTCCTTAAATAAATATCAAGAAAGTATACCTACAAAAGAGACCTAATGAAATCTCATGCCCAGAACAAAATATAGCAAATCTCTGTCTGCCCTGTGTCAGAGAGTGAGAACGTCTCTCCATTTTAGTGGGTGGTACAACAAAATTCATTACAGGTTCCAGCTCAAGCCATACTCTTGTTCAGACATAGAGCTATTTTACTTTACAATAGCTATGCTGTATCTTTTAGTCAACTGTACAACTTGTTCATCTACTTAAATTTAATGTAAGTGGACCTCATTGAATAATTAATATTCAGCCTCAGTAAGATGGAGATGGACGCACATTTGCCCAAATTAAATGTGTCAGGACAAATGTGTCTAGTCTTTGACACATGGCCTAAGAAATTTTTTTATTTTAATTCAGAGAGTGTATGAAGCAAAATATACATGCCTGCAACTTTTATCAACAAATTGAAGTAATAAGTTTTATTTATGCAAAACTTTTAAAAACATTTATCGCCTTTTGAGTTTTTGGGAGTAGTTTATTGCCTTCTTTATCTCTTCTTCTAAAAACTCTAGTTGTGCCACTCTAAAGGACAATATATTCATCTGAAAAGACTGACTAGAAAAACCATAAGATTTTATTCTATTTGAAAACACAAAACCTTTAGAGAATCTCAACTTCATTCGGATGGAAGTTTCAGCTTTTACACTGCCAAAATGCTTTTAAAAAAGCAGCTTCCTTCTGTTTGTTTCCTACAGATGTAGATGGAACTTAACTTATATTTGGACTTTTAGTGTTTAAATAACTTTTTTTCAGACAGGCATTAAGAGGCATTAGACCAACAGAAAATAGGAGAAAAACAGAATTAGTATTAATTAAATGAAATAAAGGAAAAGAAAACAAGTAATATTTATTATACAAAATGGCTTCTAAAGAGCTATGACTCTTCATCTGTGCCATACAGGAAGGGCAATTACTGGCAAAAAGCATGCAGTGGAAAAAAATCCCTAAAAGTGGTCTGTCTTCATACAAAACGTGTTGCATAATGAAAGTTGTTCTCTGTTTTGCTTCTGTGGGCAAGGACTTTTTGGTTACAAAAATAACAAGGCTTACTTCTTTTGCAATGCAGTAGAATTTTGAGTAACAGATAAAATAATCGTTTGAGAGTTTTAACTGGTATTAAGTGACCCTTTTTATTTCTTTTATTATTTTTTTTATGCATTTTAAAACCATTTAATATATATGTCCTTGTTCCACAGCCTATCTTCCAACTTTTTTAAAGAAAGAAATTATGTTGAATGTGTCAGTATTCAAGTTGATTTGGTACATTTGCTTTTGTTACCATCATAAAGCATAAGTGCTTAATTGAAGTCAGATTTGTGGAAATTTAGAAGGCAGGAAAGCTGTTTGCTGGAATTGCTTCGAGGACTTCAGGCACCGCAGACTGGATATTAAGTTAGCATCTCAATAAGCTCACAATTGATCTCTCTGAAAGCTTCTGAAGGACAGAATGTTTCAGAATGAAATGAAACATCATAATCTACCCAGGAGCAGAATTTGGACTCAGACAAAATGTAGTGAAGAACACCACCACTGATACCACATATGCTTTTAAAAATGCTGAGCACCCCTGAAGCCCCTTGGCATAACATTAAGCATGGCTGCATCTTGCGCTGTAGCACAATAAAACATTCCAGAATTAGTGACTCAAGAGGTGAAGCTAAAAAAAAAGTGAAGGTTTGACAAAGTCCACAGCAGCTCCAAATTAATCCCTGATCTAAGACACCAAGCTTTCAGGCCTGCCATAAGGACTGGGGCCTATGCTTTCCTGAACAGTAAATCCAAAACTCTGACAATCTGCAAGAACATCAGATGCTCTCTGCAAGGTTTCTGTCCGCAAGACAGCAGCAGAAAGATCAGATCATTTCTAGAGTGACTATTGTTAATAATATAAAGTTTAATGTTTTTACTAGAATATGTATTGACCTCAATTAGTTTCACTGGTGTTTCAGTTGGGAGAACTCATCTTTTATTTTACTGAGGTCACAAAACTGGTTCATTTCAGGATTTGTTTATGCCAATACTCTTTTTTAAATAATGTCATTTGAATAAATATTGTTTTGCTTGAATTGAGTGACAGTTGGAATGTAAATCTTTTGCTGTTTAGTTATTTTCAAAAAGTGACTTTTTTTTTGCAGCTGGGTGCTGCCAATTTATTTTTTTGCCAGGCAAAGTATTCTAGGTTTTCATGACAGCCAAGATAGCCTGTTCTGGTGAAACTGAAAAAAAAGTAAAAGGAAAAAGCAATGTCTACACCAAGTAAGTCATGTAAACTTTTCTCAAACTGACACACCACCTGAGAGCTCTGAGACCAAAGAAGGCTTGACATATGCCTGCAGGTATTAAGCCCACACATCGTTTCCAAGCTTTTGATTCCCCTATACTTCTACTGTAGCAATGCTGAAAGAGATCATGACTAGGATCGGTATGAAGGGCTTGTTTACACCAATTAACTGCTGTCAGAACCAATATGAAATGTTTGCTGAGTTACAGTCTATTATTTCAAACAATATTAGTATCCCATACCTAGATTTAAAGCAAGGTGAGGGTTAAACTGGGCAACAAGTTAGGACTACTGGAAGAGGACTGAGACACAGAAGGTTAAAAGTCTAGTAGGAGTGCAGGAGAGAAGTCATCTGGAGAGCACATTCTGAGGAACTACTCAGTGTATTGGGTTTAAGTGGTAAAGGTTTGGTAGCAGGGGGGCCACAGGGGTGGCTTCTTTGAGAAGATTCCAGAAGCTGCCCCATGTCAGATCAGAGCCAGCTCCAGCCGGCTCCAAAAGGGACGCACCGCTGGCCAGAGCTGAACCAATGAGCAATGTTGTTTGCGCCTCTGTGAGAGCAGATTTAAGAAGGGGAAAAAACTGCTGCAGAACAGCAGCTGGGAGTGAGAGGAGTGAGGAACAGCCCTGCAGACACCAAGGTCAG